>VZTG01008006.1:2975916-3095160 GCA_013397845.1 Melanocharis versteri | reverse complement strand
AAAAAAAAAAAAAAAAAAAAAACTTCGCAAGAAATTGAACAGTCTGAACCATGGAAATCAGATGGTTAGAGCATTCCTAGAAAAGCATTTTATCTACAGATATGTCTGGAAGTAAAGAAAGAATGAAGTGACTTTACTGAAATGAGACTGACCACTGTGAGGCTGCTGCATAATATGCAAGGCTTGGAGGAGTATAAGGGAAAAGTTTTTTTGAAAAAGATTTTACATTTTCTCCTTTTGCAGATTTTTTTTTTTCATAATTAAAGCTGCAGCTTATCCTAGAAAATTCAATATTCTCTGGAAATATTGTTTTCAATTAAAAAGTAATTGCATTTTCTCATGAAAAGACTTGTCTTCAACTTTAAAAAATAGAGTAATAATTTCCAAATAAATTCTGAGCAATTTGAAAGTCATTTTGCATTTGTGTTACCGTTAACTCTTCTCCATGTGTAATGATTTTAACAGTGATGAGGGTTGTTTGAAAGGTCTCTTTAAGCTTTGATTAAACAACTTTGTAGTTTTGCAATTTCATGTATGTTCCAAGATTTTTCTTGCAATGGATTTAGCTGTGCAGAACATATGGCATTTATAAAAGTAGACAACACATGGACCACATGCTGGATTCATTTCCCTCATGAAAGTGATTCAATTCTGTAATTTTAATTTTCTTTTCCTCTGCTAAACAGATATCAAAATACATCTGATAATCCAAAATGAGTTTTCTATGATATACTGCAGAGTTAAGCATGCTAGAATATATTCAAATTGCTTTGATGAGGCAAATTTTGTTGCCCATGATCAGGTAATTAATTTGAAATCTTTCATAGCCTGTAGCAAGATTACTGTAGGAATGTAAAAATATAAGTAAATTGTTAAGCATTTCGGCATGACACTGCTTTGGTTTTAAACAGCAAATTATTTCAGCATTGCATAACTTGTGTTACCAATACGGTTTGCTACAGACCTCATGTTGTTTCCCAAAAAGCAGTATGCAAGTACTTTTTGAATGTGGAAACATTTTATTTGCAAATTGTGAACCACTTGCCCGCTGAGTCTACTTCATGACCGCTAGTTATGTTTTAATTGTGCCCATTAAAAATCATGCTGAAAAAATTTACATTTGATAGGCAAAGTTAAGTTTTACTCCCATACTTGTCTCTCTGTAGGTTGCTAGAGGAAAGCATAAGGAAAGTAAGAAAACAAGAGAATGAAAATAGAAACTACAGTTCAGTTAAAAAGGAAACATGAAATAAAAACTGGAAACAAATTTTATGAGCTCTTTTTCAAAGATTTATCGTTCCAGTTACTCTAAAGTGATCTTAGGACTCATCAAACAGTATCTGCAAGATATTTACTGATGAATTGCAACATTGTTAAAAAAAGCAAGTAGATAATGTAACAACAAAATGTCAGGTAAATGATGACACCCTTTATTCCTATAGAACTAAACTGTTCTAACTGTTAATCTCAAGATTTTCCTACAGGAAAATGACCTCCCATAAAGCTGCACTATACTATAGTTTAGATCTGTTTGACGCTGGATACAATTTTCTACACCGGGGTATCCAAAGGTGTCAAGATGCCTTGCACTGCTTCAGTATCTAATCCATTCCATAAGCAGGATTTTCTCAGCAAGCTTTAGAGTCAACTTTATATTGCATAGACATGATACCTCTAAGTGATATATATCTTGAAGATGGGCTCTCGGACCATGTGGTGTCAGTCCTTTAATAGTATATTAAGATTTATGCCACCTGTGTTAAAAACATGGATAATTATTGTAAATACTGTTAGGGCAAAGGCATTACTATAATATAGTGCAGTTTTACAAGCTGACATTGGCAACACTGTATTTCTCGAATTTATTTCAGAAATTCAGACTGTGCGGTTGGGGTTTTGCAACTTGAGTTTCTATCTAGGGAAAAGAGGGAATTTGGAGCGAGCCAAGAAAAGCGGTTTATTCAGGAAGTATAAGCACACCTGGTGAGTTAAACACAGGAGCTGAAGGGGCATTACATACAACTGTTTCTGCGAGCAATGTGTTATAGGGGTTGTTAGTGCCGTGTGGTCGAAGAAGAGGGTTTGTTAGTAGGTAATTGCCAGTCATTCCTAAAGCAAAAGAAACAGAAAAAAAAGTCAGTTCCTTGATTTTAGCCTGACAGTTTCAATAAAGAGTAATTGTTATTCATCATGAATCATGTAGGATTTCTAAAATGTAATTCAGCTGAAAATTTCTGGATGTATTTGAGCTATGTATTTGAAATGGGAGGAGGAAAATACAGTTAGATTCCAGTAATTCACAGGTGCTGTCCAAATCCCCAAAGTAAACATCTAGTGAAAGTGATATTTACTAACGTATACAAAATCACTGTTACACAAGAGTAGCCATTAAATGTTCAGAGATCAAGGTACTACATAAAGCTATTAGAACTTTAAAAACGATTGTATGGAACACTCCTGTCCAGCACTAAAAGAACTGAATTTCCCAAACTGAAAGGTATTGAAAAACCGCTTATGAAGGGATCAGAGCTGTTACTCACTTTATTAAAAACACACAGATAGTGGAAGGGAATTGCTGTTTTCAAACAGACAGTGGATGACAAATTGCAAGAAGCATATCTTAGTATATGTAAAAGTATGCATGCTGAGGGGAAAGCAAAATATTTGCTCTAAGAAATCAGAGCATTCACATTTTCTCCTGGGACATTCATGCTGTATTATATCTGCCAGGTTTTAAAAAAGAATTCCTTGAATGACAAATTTCTTTAAACTATCAGTTTACAAACAATGTAAGACAAAGAAAAATACTACATGAACAGTCTTTTTAAAACCAAATTGACACGTTAACGTAACACCATTTAAACAACTCTCAGAATAATCAGAAAAAAATGCAGCATATTTTGAGAAGTTATAAAAAGTTAATTAATATCTGATTTGTAGCTACTACAAGAAAACTGGGTTGGAATAATGACAAAAAACCATTCCACACAAAATGCTGTGATTTAAAAATTAATTTAAACATTTCAATAAGATAAAATTCAAGTTTCTTTTTTATTACTTTGCAAAGCAGTACATCAGGATCAGTGTATTACAGACTCAAGGACAACTAAAGAGGCAGCTATATTTTTAGAGTATAAATATTTTTATTTGGCAAGGAATGATATATATTCCAAATATTATTGCTTTTGTACTCCCTTAGCTACTTAGTAGCAGAAATGAGCAGAAATTTCCAACACCCAGATAATTACAGTCTGACTATGCTAATCTTATTTGAAAGTTTGTATTAGTGATCAATTAAATGAATTATCATAGCTTTTTTCCATTTTAAAGTACTTCTTACTAGAAATAATAACTGAAATGTATTTTGCTTGGGGTTTTTTTTGTGTACTATATTTAATCTTGGTTAGAATTATTAGGTGTAATTTATAGTTGTGATTTTTTTCAATCCAAATTTCTTTGTCACAAAAAAAAAGCTTAATTAAAAGCTTGATTTTTATTTTAAAAATTACACTTGTCATTAATTATTAAACTACCCTTATACGTATGTATCACCAAGATAGTGACAATATTATAACTGAATAGAGTTGATACCAATTTTTCTAATCATGGCAGTATATCTCCAGTGACTTGAGCCTGGAACTCAAAACAGGGAGAAGCTGCTGAGGCCTCTGTTCAACACTGAATTAACTAACAGTGCAGCACAGTTAGAGCAAACCTCAGGAGTCAGAGACAGCAAATTAGGGTCAATACCAAATTTTATGTGGCTTGTACTTTTGGAATTTTAGTAAGACACTGAAGGGGACATGAAAAATATACATTTTCCACCTAGGAGGAGTTACTTAATTTTGATTTTTGCCAGAAGAACACGCAGGATTCGTAAGAGGGGTGGGAGGAACAGCGAGACACACAGGTCTTCTCCACTTTCTATATACCACATAGCAAAAATAGAATCATGCTTTCTGATACCTTTTGCTTTGCAAACACCACGGTTTTTACTTCCAAAATATATGTGAGTTAAGTACATGTCCCTGCTATCAAATCCTGGATTTGGATTTTCTGTTTTGCAACTTTCTGAGCTGAGCAGGAACTGGTTGCAGTGAGACCAGGGCTACCTGCTCTTCACTTAAGGGCTGGGTGGAAGAACAGGCTTCAAACCCGGCTTGCACAGAGCAGCCCTCTCTCCACTGCTGGCTCAAACTGCCTTAAAAACACAGGGGGAGGGGAGGAAGGGAGGGGGAATCTGGCTTGGTTAATACCCTTGTCTGGACATGAGAATGAGGTTACAGATTTCAAAGTCTAGCTGAGCTGAGGAGTTTTGAGTTTTGATTTCTCTGTGCCTGAAAATCTGGATTCTATCCCATGTTACAGATATGATGCTCTTTGAAATAGAAATGATAAATGCTTTACAGACATCTTTTGCATAGAAATGATATCAATTAGATTTCACTGGGAAAATTTCTGCACCTAAAAATCAGTCAAATATGCATTAAAATGTTACTGCACTCATATTTCTACTTCAGATTTAACCTATAAAGGTTAGGAAAGATTTAAAGTTATGATCTTGCTTTTAAGCTAAATTATTGATGAAACTAATTTAAATACATTCCCATGAATGGAAGAATTCAACTTCTGTAGTAGGGGCCAGTTAAGAGAACATGGTTTTTGAAAGTGCTGGTGGATAACTTTAAAACTCTGCTTTTAGAGAACATTTGTTCCAGATTTTTTTTTTTAACATTCTTTTCAATTCTTCTGTGTTAAATGATATAAAGTCTGTATTAAATTTATGGGTTCTAAAACTGAAATGTTCCCAGTGACTGACCTTGATTAAGTGTTGAAGTGCTGTTGATGTCACCTGAGATAAAAGACGATTCCGATTGTTTTCTCACAGTGTCATTCCACATCCTCCTTATCCGACTCTGTTAATAAAAAGCAGTGAGACAAAAGCATAGTAGGTTACAAAGAGTTTTTCCTACTCATATGCTGTTACGTAGAATATTTGTGTTTATTTTAGCCTAAAGTAAACCATTCTTCTAGCACATAGAGAAAATTCCTTCTTTTTTTATTAAAACTCTGATGTATTAAACTTCATTTAAATGAAACATGATGGTATAAACTGTTCTATAAACCAGTCCCTAATTACAAGAAAATATAAAGTATTTTTATTAGACCAAAGTAAAAGGAAATGTTTAAAAAGAAATAATTCTACTATGCAGAAGAATGTATTTACCATCTAAGTGACAATAATGAGAAGACAATTAGTCTTTCTGATTGGAAAACATCTCAGTAGGCTTTTCATAAATAAGGTAATTAAAAGATGCTGTCAAGATCTTTGTTACCTGAGTGCCAGAGGAATAGCGAGCACTAGTTCTCGTTGTTGATGCCTTCACTGAACTGTGGGGGCTCTCAGTTGGAAGTCCTCCACAGCAGTAGGAATGTCGGAAGCATTTCCCATACTCCTTACGTACCTATGGGGCAAAAAAATATTCTTAGCACATGAAATAGTCTTAAATATCTGCTGGCAGAAACACATGAACCTTGCACTAAATCGACTCACTTTTCAAGCAAAAAGATAACTCACATCTGTCAAATTGCTGGCTGTTAGCAAACCCACGTTTCTCCCTACTAAGTGGCAGTGTCAGCAGCTACCCAGGAATTTTGAACAAATTATTTCCGAGGTATACACACACTTCTTAGAGATGTCCCTGAATAATCATTACTAAGTTAGTTATAGAATTGTTTTTATTTAATTTTTATATTGTAGATTAATATAGTTAAGTTTACCTGAATTGAATGCTGGCTGAAAATAGTGATTTTTGTAAGAGTTTTTGGTGCAGAAAGCACAGAAAGCCTGTCTTCCCATCCTAGCAGGCAAGAAGGGCTGAGCACTGCTCAGTGCTGCCCCTCATGTGATAATTTCCAATAAAGAGTGCAAAACCTGCAGTGCCTGTAAAGGCATTTCCTTATTCTGTGTAACCCATCCAGCTGCTACTTCAGATGGTCACGCCTGCCCTGGCACTGAACAGAGCTCACAAACACCGCTGCTCCATTCCAGGCACAGCCCCAGCTCTGCTGGTGGGGGCACTTGTCAGTGTTCCAGAGTCACTTTTTGAGCCACAAAGGCTGGGAATGAAGCACCTTTCACTTTTAGAACCAAAACATAAAATTCTAATTCCTGTCTTTGTTGAATCTAGAGATCTGAATATACCTATGTTTATGGGTTTTTTTTTTCTGACAGAGCAGCAAAACTAATTAATGACTCCAGTATTTGGGCTGCATTTATTCACCTTCTGTTTCCAGTGACCTACTAGAAACAGGTTTAGTTTTGTTACATGTGATAACAATTGCCATAAAAATAATCAGGATCATTTTACAGAGCAGTTAATTCTCTTATATTCCATGACTGCTTCACTGACTACTATTTTCAGGTAACAGAAGAGCGTGTGAATGTCTTGGCAGCAAGACTGCATCAGTGAAAGGACACAGTGGACAGAATTTGTATAGATGTGTAGGTCTAAATTCATAAATCTTCCACCAGATTACACAGGAATTTAAGTGTCTCTTCTACATCAATGAGACTCATGAGTTTCTGTAAAAAGAGGGATTTCAGCTAATCTTGAAATTCTGCCTGACCTATGAATATATAAGACAGAAAGTTATGTGCATGCAAAAAGGGGAGAGGAGAAGATGCAAAAAATTAATAGTGTGGATTTACATATGTAATGTGCTGTTTTCAACAGGAGTTTTACTCACGGAATACATACTGTGATGTTTGTATAAACCACAAGGTTGAAGACAAGTTGAATAATTTGTGCTTTAACTTCAAGCTAGGCACAATAACTCAGCTTTTTATAAAAGTATATGGTACATATTTTAAGTCAACCCCTATCTATATCAGCACAAAAGACATGCAAAAAATGAAAACAGAAATGAAACAACTCAGAATTAAAATTTTTAACCCTGTAGTCTGGAAAACGTAAGTCTATATACATCATGACTAGATGGTGTAACACCTAAGAAAATACATTCCTGAACACTAATGGATATTAAATGCTCTAAACCACTACGCAGTAGAGACAATAACAATCAAAACTGTATTTTTACCCAAATACCACCCTCCAGGGCTGGTTTTGCCTAATGCCTATATTGCAGTGAATGTACATTATCTGTCAGGACTGTGAATTCCACTGTCATTATTTCTAAATTATAGCTTGTTGGAAACTGATGGAAGCAACAGCACTATCATCTCGTCAGAACTGGAAACATAATAGTTTTCACTTCCACAATTCTATTTCTCTGTTCAATTTAGTGACCAAGTAGTAATAACAGAATAAAAAGACTACATTAGCTATGCAGACAGAGGATAGGACAATATCCAGTCAAAGGCAGTGACACTTAAAAATCTTAAATGGCAGCTTTAACACTCTTTCAGGTATAAATCTTATTGCTCTAGGTTATGCTTTTTCACACTTGACTGATATTTTAATATTGCTTTTTGCTGACTCCACTTTATATGAAAACAATGCACAGCTGTAAAAAGAAATAAAAAAGGAATCTGTTTCTGATTTTCAAGTCCAATACAAACAGTAAAAAGAAAAACATTATATGAAACCCTAACCCAGAAATTATTTGCATTTATAGAATGTTTGCATTTTTTCCCTATCTTCTTCTCTTAGGCTCAATCTTCTCTCTAAGTGTGCTTTTGTTCTCTCCAAACAACAGGAGTGTCATGTTCATCCAGGTAAAACTCTGTCTACCAGATCTTTTCCTAAAACACCTCTGAATGCCATTGTCTACACCAAATTTAGAGATGCTGGTAATGTTAGAGCTGGTACATTGAGAACATGAGCACAGGATTTTTGTATTTACACAACAAGGTTTTATCCAACGGTCTCAAACCATCTTATAAATATCAGTTAATTATGTCTCTGGTGAGCTAATTATAATGAGAGTTAATAATTGCTAGGTCTGCAGCCTAAAATAGGTAAAAATATTTAGAATCTAAATATTGCAAATTGGGTATTTCCAATGTACTGCATTTCATGTTAAGTTTGTTTGGGTGGGATTTTTTGATGTTCACCCTTCCTCTCAACTCTCATTATTTTCATTTGTCCTGCCTTCTAGCAAAGGTTGTCAGCTTTTTTATGCACTCTTCATTAAAGCTTCTCTAAGACATCCTTGGAAGCAATCTCCACCCTCTGGGGAAGAGAAGGGGTGCAGGGAACCCAAAAAAAGGTCCCACAGAGCTGCGCCCTCCACTTTCCTTCTCTCCTGTTTGCTCCTCTCTCCCCTTCAAGCTTTCTCTCTCTCTCACTGTCTCTCTCTGTCTCTCTCTCCTTCCAGCAGACCTGCTCCTTCCAGACCCTTCTGCTTTCATCCAGCAAGGGGGAGCAGAACTAATTTAGCTCATCCCACTCATGAGGGAGGCACCAGTGAAGAGCACAAAGCTATTGGGATTTCTGGGGGAGGCAAACACTTGGGAAAAAAGTATTAATGCTGGCATCTTTTCCATCTTCAGAAAACTATTCCTGTTAGCAGCTGTCTAGCATTAATGACTACTTTTTTCTAAGGTGTGTCAAAGTTCATAATAAAATTAATTTTTACATCCCACTTAATTTTGTGATGAACAAGCACACATGGTACAATCCCTGCCTATCACCCATAGCTTTATGTGGCAGCTTAATGGGAGCTCAGGAGAGGTGCTCTGCCTTGATCTGAGAAAAGAGTATCATTTCCAGGCTGATATGGGCTGATATTGTAACCAATCTTTTGTTTGCAGCACTGCAGTAAAGGCAGGACTTGGGTCGTGTGGACATAAAAGACTTTAGATTCTAAGTCTAGGCTAATATGTACCACATTACCAATGTTAAACCTTTTATATAGCAGTTTTCTCCAGAAAACCTCAAAACTTTTCCAGCCCAGGCTGGAAATGCTGCATCCATGTTAAACCTGCCTGGGTCACAGAGCAGTTACATGACTCCCACTAGCACATACAGCAAGAACTGCTTTGGAATTCTAGTCCTCTCCTCAAACTACTTCAAAATACTCCAGTTCTTCAAATTGCTAATTTTATCTCTATTTTCTTAAGAATTATGTGTGGCATTTCTAAGGAGTTAGGGAACATTCATCTGTGGATTTGGTAACTTACTTTCTTTTGAAGGGCACAATGAAAGATGAAAATAAACATTCCTTGGAAAGCATTAAATACTGTGAAGAGATATGTCATCACAATGGTCCCCTCATTTATAAACAGCAGACCAAATGACCATGTTAGGCCAAGGAGACACAGGAGAGCAAATGCACCCAGGACCCAGGATCTGTAAAAGAAAATTAATTTTAGTAACATTACTTATGAGAATGTACTTCGCCAAATCCAATATTAACATTTCAGTTCCTGCAGTTGACTTTTACTAGTTTCACATTCAAATGTAAAAATTCCTTGGGTTTAACCTTTTATCTATTAAAGAAAGAACAATTCCATTTAGTAATCTTAGACTCCAGTGAAAACAGCAAGAGCAGAAAAAACCTTTGTCTTTCTCAAGAACAGCATAGGATGTCAAAACTATTTTGAAATGCAGAAGTATAGCACAAGCCCCAGCTACTCCATTGCTTTATCTGCTTTTAGAGAAGAGACTGATAAATCTGGCTTAGCCACTAATCACACCATAGATTTTAAACAGTGGTGCTGCCATATGACACCAAATAATGTAACACAAATGCACAAAGGTTAAACAGCAGATTAAAAGCCTAGAGCCCAAATCGTTAATGCTTCGATAAACTCAGCTAAACTGAAGCTAGAGGATGTAACTTCCGCATGAAGAAACCCTGCTGAAATGCGACAAAAATATGGATATTGCTTTACAGAACAATCTAAAAAAGATTCCATCATGAATAGGTTAAGGAAAAGGAATTGTAGCGAACAGCACAGAATGAAAGGGAAAGGGAATTTAGTCAGTGAATTCCACATCTAACTAATGATCTTACTTGATAAATGGCTTATTATCTTCATAGCTAGAAAGCATTATAAGCAGAAAAGAGAAACAAAATTATTAGACAGAATTGAAACAGAAATTAATAAGAGCATTTTTAATTGTCTATAAAAATTAGTCAAAATTAGGAAATTCAAAATGCAGAGGCAAGCAATTTAAAATTATAAAGGCACATAATAGTTTATAAGTCTTTAGCAAATCAGGTATCTCAAAAATAGTTAATTAAAATTAAGGGAAATCCACAATATGACCGAGTTTGTAAAGTTAAAAGTCATGCTAGAAGTTTGTTAATGTAGGGTTCTATCTTACCCAGGTAAGTCCGTATTATAGTAGCCATCACAAACACGGTAATTACTGGTGTGGATGAGAAGACAGAAAGAGGAAAAGGAAGAAAAGAGAGAGATGCTAAAGATTAGCTCTCTCTCTCATCATGCAACATGCAATGAAGCTGATACTGACCTATCTAGAACATCTAGTTCACAATGTTATCCTTACTGAAAGTCTCCCTTTGCCATTTCCAACGTTCAAAGCAGATCTGTTAGACCCTTTCACATCCAACCCTCAGTGTTAGACAGTTGCACCATCCCTTCATTGTCGGTAACAAAAACCTTGAATACAACGTAAAGCTATGCAGAATACAGTAAAAACTATCTAAAGAAGTGAAAGCTGCCAAAGCCTTGTTAGTTATATAAAACTTATATTATTCTACAAAAAGGATACTACAGTGGAACACCATGATAAAGTAAACATTTGTTAAATTAGCATGAAAACAGCAGATAATCTTCAAGTTAACAAAAATAATAGAGTCAATTCTCTTGGGAGAACAGGATTACGAGTAGAAACTGCTCAGAATCCCTAAATCAAAAAGTCATTTAACAAAACAAACTTAATATAATCATATCAGCCATGCAAACAGGAACATCATTTTTGAACTGCATTTTAAATGCAAATGAAATTACTACAGTGCTGTGGCATTTCCGTGAAACAGTTTCTTGGCACTAGTTCCAGGCTGAAATTATCTAATTTTGACCGGCGTTTGTGACATTACAGCAACAATGTGACGAAAGCAGGATTGGCTCTGTTTGCTTCTAATTGACATCTGCAGTTGCTGGGAGACAATGGCATGTGCTCCTAATGGAGAGTAGCTTTCAATCAGTTCAGCAATCAGAAAATAATCATAGTTCTCATACTTGAACACAAAGCACTTACTTAATGTTTTCCAACCTGCTAGAGTCTGGTTTCAAAGTGTTTGAGTGCTTCACCATTTTGCACAATGTGATCACCAGGAAGATAAGATTCAGCTGTCAAAACAGATAAGAATGAGATTAAACTACTTCAAGTAATAGGTTGAATAATGATGATGTTACAAGCTAAACAAAAACCCTGTAGTTTACTTCCAAGTAAGTAGTGAAAATTGGTAGCTATATCAGATGGTCTGCAAACAGTGATTGCAAACAAGAATGAGAAGATAAAAATATTAGAAGTCCTGTTTCACTTAATTTCCCAAATGCGCCACATCATCATGAACCACCATATTTAACTCATGTCCAACACTTGCCATTGTCAGTCCAGCTCTGTCCTCCAGCATGTTTTGCTCATCACCTGCTCACCTTTACCTGTCACCTCTGGCCCTGTTCCCCATCTCACTCTCTTGACGACTATGGTCACCCCTCTACTGGGCTATACTAGTTGTCTTTTTATCACCCCATCCTGCTTTTGAAATGTTTTTCACCTTTGCTGGTTTCTCCTTTATTATTTTTTTTTTCATTCCCTTTTGTTCTCACATATCCTACTGGGGTCTTGAAAAGAGCTTAAATGTAACTGGAGAAAAAGAGAGGAAAAAAAGAAAAAGAAACACAAAGATGTAGCAAATGCATCAAACTTAACAGTGCCATAGACATATGCTGGTGGTGCACCCTCCTGCTGCCCTCTTTCCCTTTGTAGTCTGGATTCTGTCGAAGTGAGACTGTGTGTGCCACTTGAAGGGCTGTGGCATCTTATTCTTGTTGTGTCATTCATATAGGTAACACCAGGGAAGATACTGGAGGAAATGTTTTATCATTTTCTTATTGTGAAACAGAATCACAGATATCAAAGTTACTGGGTGCCTTTCTCCTATCGATTTCAAAGCCTGTGAAAAGCACAGGCAAGCCAAATACAAGGATGCCTGCAGACTATGGGCTGAAAAGTGGTATCCAATTAATTTCAGTAATTAGTTTGTGCTGTCCTGTATCACACAGACAAGTCGGACAAAACTGTATCTTTGAAACCAGTAAGAGGCATGTCCTTTCAGGGAGAAGACACACATCCTTGTCTACTACTATAATGGTCCACCCGAAGTGGCTGGACCAAGAGCTAAGAGAAGATGGAAGAATATGCTTGGACATTCTTATAACACATATATTAGACAGGGAACCACGTTCTTATAATCTTCCATATCTATATCTATATCGCTATCTATATATCTATATATCTGCAACTGGTTACTGATGGAGCATGATTACACCCAGTCTCTCAATCTGGGTAGCCCTCAGTTTGAGACAGCTTCAAAATCGTCACCATTTTTCTAACATTGCAGATACGAGTTCATGCCAGATGTGCTCCTGCAGCTGTGCCTCAATGGTCAGAAATACCACTGAAATCCTAATAAAGAGCTGGTCTTAATCTTGAAAAGATGAGTATTTTGAAGGCTCTGATCAGAGTCAGTTAATAAGAACATGTATTATAGCAGTAATTCCTACTGCTATGGGCAATCATGTTATCACTCCTGCTGCTGTCTCAAAATCAGGATGGACAGCATGAACTATAATCCAGTTCTCAACACTAGAAAGGTGTCTGGCAACTTTTGATCTTATCATGCAAACTATGAGATTTTTACAATTGTATGTTGAAATTAATAGAAAAAGGTGCTTGTGATACAAATAACAAAAATAAGCTTTTATGATTGATTTCTGGTTTTGTTTCAAGAACTGGCTGAAAATACTTAACCTTTAAGCTGATGTATGTACATGGTGTAGGTTAAGCATATTTCCATTGCTGCAAAATGTAATAGAAGTGTCAATAATTCATGATCTTGGTGATTATCTTTTATTATTCTTATAGGAAATGACTAACCAGATGAGAAAAAACACTTCATTATATCATTATGATCTCTTCCTCTTGTCTAGGATTCCACTGTACAGTGGAACTTCACTGGATGAGAAAACAAGTTGCTTCTCTCCCTGGCCTTTGCACCACACAGGACAAGGGCTCTGCAACTGACCTGAGCCTCAGTTCCGTGTCTTTGCACACAGACTTTATTTTTTCTCTATTTGAAAAAGTTTCTTGCACAATTTGGTAGCTGACATAACATGAACTTCTTCAGCCTGCTTGAAAAATGCAACCTCAATTGGCTTTTTGTGAAAACAAACAGATTAAGAGCTAAGACACATGCCCCGTGTCAATCCTAACACGTACATCAACTTTGGCTGCAACCTATGCATCTGGGAGTGCACAATCCAGCTCAGAATAGTATTTACAGCACAGCTGGAAGCTAATCCTTGCCTAAGTAGCTACCCTGGAGTATCCTGTATTGTACTGGCATCATCATTCTTGGATCAAAAACTCATAGATATAGCTTAGCCCATAAATGACTGCCTTATGAAACAAGAGGGTTTTATCCTCTAATTCTTTGTACAGCTGAAGTGCTGGTTTGCCACACGACAAATAAAAACTTGTATTCACATACTGAGATTCCTTCGGTGACATGGGAGCAGACATGGCCTTACCCAGAGCTCGAGCCAAGCTCCACTGGATTAAACAGGTTTTATGTAGGTACTCAGCTCTGTCAGGGTATATGTCCTTGCTGCACCAGGGAACAACTGCACAAAGCAGTTTCTTAAGTGACGCTTTAATTGTAATTTAGGTACAGACCCACAAAACCAGCCCACAGAAATAATAATGCCATATCACAGCAGCTGAAAAAGTCCTTCTGAGAAAAAAGGAAAAATACTGTACTTTGAAGACAAAGTAACTATGACAACTGAGCATATGATACTTGTTTCTCCATCACTGTGAAATATTGCATAGTTTTCAGTTTCAGCAGTCAAAAGACCGTGGTTTGCCACTTGTTCAAACATGCTGGCATCTCTGCTACACATTATATCATTATAAAAACCCAATTTTGCCCGCTTACAGATACTGTAACCAAACCTTTCTATAGATTTGCTTTTGGCTCCCTTACTGCTTTTCATCTAGAAGCTGATTGCTTTGGAGGACGTCATGATTTAAAGATTTTTGGGCATCCTGCCTTTTTTTTTTTTTCTTTTTTCTCATGAAAGACGCTAAGCAGTGAGGGAAGGGAACTTGCTGGAAAATAATTGCTTTTATAAGGGATAGCTGAATTACTTTCCTTGTTGAGAAATATGTAGGGGGGGAGAAAAAAAACACAGTTGGGACTTTTGTATTCATTTGTACAAGCAAAGCTTTTTCAGCTCTGAGCAACCGGGTCTGGCTCTGAGCTGAGACTGTTTTGAGAAGGCTTGGCCACAGATCTCCTGAAGTCCCTTTCAGCCTGAACTGTTTATGTGAGGACTGAACTGTTATTGATCTAAGCAAATGAATCTGTAGATGTTTTCCAAGCTTGACAGACGGTCTGAGTAGGACACCTTTCTCTAAGAAGAATGTTCACCACAAGCATGCAGTACTCTGAGGCCATACAAAGGCCCACATGAATGGCAAGAGAGGCTTCTGAGACTTTTGTAATATCAATGGTTAGTGACTGGCTGGGCCTCATGCTGACAACTGGGCTGCATCCATGCCAGATGAGCCAAAATCTGCAGCTGAACAGTACCCCCCTCCTTCAATGCTAATAAAAAATATAAATACATCGTGCAAACACACACACAGATGCACAATGTATACGTCTCAAACAGTCCTAAAATTATACCCTTAATCAAGTCTGTAAAATCTCTCTCATGCTGTGCGTCTGCAAATCAGACCAGCACTCTTTCAAAGGCTAAAAATAAGAAATGAAAGTCTGGTCAGGCATCAGGTTTGGATTTGAAGATTCTGCTATGATACCAAAGAGTGACAGAACACACAGCTACAGAAGGTGGAGCTATAATATGGGACCTTTTAAAACATTAGTTGGTAACAGTAATCAAAAATTTGAATTGATGGTATTTAATTTATGTTTATACTTGATTCTGATCTAGTTTCTAAAACATACTGTCTACTGGAAGAGACGGCATACTGGATAGAGAACTAGCTTAATCTATGCCCTGATCTTAGAATTTTTGTGTAAAGTCAAAAAAAAAGAAAAAAAAAAAAAATTTAGAGCACCTTCTAATCTACTATTTCCTTGTCATCTTTTGACAAGTGTAATTGGATAGAACAAAGTGAAAGACAATTGATATATATTAAAAAATAATAACTACTACTTTAAAATATAAAATATGAAGAATTTTTATGGTAATAATCAAATGCAGCCTCCTGGACAATCATGCTTCTTTCACAGGCAACACATATAAGGCCATTTCTCATTTGGAAATCAGAAGGAACTGGACATAAAAGGAAGTATAAGTAGGAAATTTGCCTTTCTGACCCCTGAGACCTATGTAATTTTGAGAGAGGGAGTGTGTCCAACTCAAATTAACTTTTTAAAAAAGTGGGTGTACTAACCTGCACAGAAGACTAATCAATTGGAATTAGATGCAGGTATAATGAATTAGTAGCAAAATAAAGCCAGATCTTGCAAAAATTATGATAAATTTCTCCCTGTGACTTACAGATAAACACCATTTATCAAGTGTCTACTATAAAAAGATAAACACGTATTATTTATAAAAGGAAGTTTACAAATACAGCCCATTTTCACATGTGGAGCTAAGTTATGTGTACGTCTGTACATCCACTGACTTAGGTAAGCAATACTTCAACCCGGGTGAGAACATTTAACACATTCTATGTTAATGAAATGGGGCATCTTAGTGATTTTCGCTTAGACAACCTTGGTAGACTAAGACGTGGGCTCTGTCAGTGAGCTGGGAGAAGCAAACTGCAACACTTCTGGCTAAACTAAACCACCACCACCCGTTCCTTGGACATGAATGAATATAGATCTACACAGCAGTCAAAGTGCTCAGGCTTTTCTGACCACAGATTACAGAAGTGCACTGTTTGTTTTATAGCCATGAACCTGCTCAATGGAATCACGTCTGCCTTGAGCTTAGCAGCTTAAAATTCATTCCACACAGCCTGCAGTGCTGACATGGATATGATAAGACAGAAGAACAGAAACACCACTCTGAAGTAACCTAGCTGAACTGCACATGTTCTGACCCTTTTTGAACTCCCCGGAGCTTTTGTTACCTGGCAAATGCAGCTCTAAAACTGCTCTTGTATCTCCAGATCTTTGCTCTTAGCCATGCAGAAGCCTATTTCTCCCTGGGACTGGCAGCGAGAGAGCTGCTCTCTGAAGGCTTCTAAATGAGTGTGCACACTGAACTCTTACTGAACTGAATTAATTATTAAAGATGCAGATGGAGCTGTCCAAATGATAAGAACAGCTCCTGACGTATCATGATCCAAGCTTTCATTAAACCATTTCAGGCATACTAATGGTTTCCCACCGCTCATTACTTACATGCTCTTTTCTCATAGATATAATAACCCTGGTGCCCAAAGGCATGCCAGGCTATTGAAATAGTGAAGTTAAAAGTTCCTCAGAAGATGTACTGAGGAACTTCATACTTCCTCCTCATACTTCCCATTCTCATTTCGTGCAAGAATGTGCACAGACAAAAGTACAAATAGTTATAAATTCAGAGAAAAAAAAATTGTAAATTAAAATAGAAAGCAATACTGTCAAGAAAGAGTTTATGTGCATTGACAGTACTATCAAACTGAGAAACATAAAAGTGATTTGAGCAATATGTTAAAAAGCTTACCAAGGAAAAATTCTCACATGCTACTGACACTGAGTAAGCTACACTACAAATATAGCTCTTTGGTTACAGTGCACATGACATATTATTTTTCAGCCACTACACTTCTCACACTTCTTCCTCTGGTTTCTCTTGCTTTCTCAGCTGGGACGATTAGAGGGCAAAGCAATTGCCAGAGAAGAATTACTCCCAGGAACTGTGCTGTGATTGCTACCTGCTGTTTCATATTTTTCAAGTTGGGAATACTGCTCCCAAAAGCCTTTTGCGTCTCAGTCTAAATGATTTGCTGGAGGATAATAATGTCATGGCCAGTAAATAATAGTGAACTATGTCTGTACATGGTCAATATGATTAAATGTCCTTCACCTCTATTCTCACTCTGACCTGGTTATGAGGAAGTGAAAAAGCCGTCAGCAAAGCCCAAGGCTTCCCATGTGAAATGTTATTTTAGAGGAAGGGAGAAAAATACAGGTGGCTTAGCAAAATACCCCCAGTAACAATAAAGTAAGGAGCAAACAAAAACCAAAATTATCACCACACAACCAGACTTGAGGTGACTTAACTATTACAACATGAAACACAGAACAATTTCCAGAATAATTACAACAACTGCAAGACACAACTTTATGTTGGAAAATATTGTCTATCATATTGAGCATACTAAGTCTATTTTTTTCTATGTCTTTCAATTGCAATTGTAGGTTTAAGTAAAAAAAAAGAATCCACATCATTCTGAGATATGATTTAATTTCAACATATTTAGAATAAACTGTATCCAATTATTATGGTCTATACTTAAATCTTACAAATACTATAATTTTTCTAATTCAACTCATACACACATAAGTTTTGGCATCTACACCCAAGTCTTTGAAAATATGCCAGTGAACTCTAACAACTTTTAAATTGCACAACTATCTTTTCTTAAGTGACTGCTCAAGGATTGAAATAGTTTTTAATATAAACAGAATAAATGCAAACCAAAACATTGGCCAGGCACATTTTTTAATAGAAATTTCCATAATCAAAGTATCAGTTTGTACTATAAGTACAAAAAGTGCTGAAATAATATGTCTGGCACATAGATCTATAAAAGCAAAGACATTTCAAAATTATGCCTGATGCATGTGCTTCACACTGAAAACATAACATTTCTGAATATGGAAAAATACAATTCCTGAATTTGGAAATTCAAGTGAACTGAAATTCTGTTAACATTTCACAACTCTACTACTGTGAAAGGGCAGGAGAACATGCAACTATTCAAAATTTCAGAAGCATGAAAACAAATTAATTCATCCTTCCAAACCATCAGCAATTATGAGAAAAGCCTTCTATGTACACAGGCTATGTCCCCAGCCAGCCTTCTACAGTATTTCCCAAGTACAGCCAGGCTTTAAAGATACAGAGCTAGCAAAGAAAACCAAGGTGAGTCAAAATTCACATCTTGCATTCACTTTCCTCACAAATTCCTCCACTGTGTAGTGTTGGTATTGTCAGTCTGAAATAAATGGGAGGAGTTTTCTCCCTGGGTTGACACGTGACTGCACGCTTTTCACCTGGAAGTGCTCAGAGAATGGGTATTTGATGTAGGAATGCCACATTCCGTGTTAAGCGGACACGGGGGCACCCAGCTGTGTGTGCACAGATGGGTGTGCAGGCACACAGCGACCTCAGCAATGAATGTGCACAGGCTTTCTACTGCTTACACAACAGCCCATTATTTACACTAAAGCAGAGGAATGCCTGTGTCTGACAGGCACTACATGGAACACAAATACACACAGAAGTAGGCATGGAAAAATGTGCATATGCAAATACACATACAAATACTGTGTAAGTGTAACGGAACATAAAATTTATTTAATTATCCAATGCATTAGAATACCCTTTTGAGATAATTATGTTGGATAATTAGCAGTTAAATTCTAGAATGTGTACAGTACTGACTCAGTTGAAAGCAATAATAAAGGTTCCTTTTAAAAAAAACCCCTGTGTTTAGTACTTCATTGATCTTTCATATGACTACACATGTCAATATGACCTCCAGAATCCAAGCCATTAGGAAAAAATGGCTATGCTGAATTGCCACCACAGCTTTGACAATTAATCATTTGTTCAGCCCTCTTTAAAGATTTCTACATATTTATATAATCATTTGTCACATTACAAATTGTTTATAAGCATTTTCATGGAATGTCTTGTGAATTAGGATGGCATTGAATGAAATTTTAAATCTCTTTAACTCTGCTGTGAGACAACCTAAAAATAAAGGAAAAAACCCAAAGTTCTTACCAGAATGATAAAGGTAACAGGTCCAATGAAACTCCAGATAAAATAGTTATCTACATGTAGCCAGCAACTATTATAGAAGAAAGAGAATGAAAAGTGAAAAGCTGCATTAGCACCTCAGTCCGATAAATGGAAAGTGCAAAAATACTTCTTAAGGTAACATTTTGCCAGTAAGCAATGATGAATATTGCACAGTACCACTTATCCCATGGACAATACCTAACCTGAAACTCTTCTGATGAACTCTGTATAATAACACGACTGAATCTGAAACTATATCATCAGGAATAACTAACATATGCAGAAACAAAACCAAAACAAACTCCTTTCAGTCAAAAGGTTTGGTGACAGGTGCTATCATGGACTAATGAAACTAACATCAGTAAATATTTTTTTGCAGGCTTCCCATGTGATCTTCAAAATCTGCTTTTAACTTTATATGATACGTGAAGTGCTCACGCCTGAGGAAAATGAGACAGAAAATGTTCAGATGCCATGTTTTGCTGAATAACAATATGGTATAAATAAAACGCCCCATCTGGGAGTTGAACAGTAGAGAAGGAATACATAAGATACCAGACTAAATGACGTATAAACCTATTAGGGCCAATTTCACTTAGCAATTCATTTTTCATACAGCCCAGTTCCCTGCTGAATTCTCTTATTTGTCTTTCATCAGTAGCAAAATCAAGCAGCTTTCTTGTAGTCAACAGTATCTTCCCATTCTGTAACTAATTTCATCAAAGGACAAAATAAACACTACTGAAAGGCAAATTCATGCCTCTAGCAACTCAAATCCTCAGAAATGTTTTCTGTCTACCTTCTGTCACTTCCTATATATATCTGTAATTTTGTAAATAAAAGGCAGTGGCTAATTTTAATCCCACTCTACTTGCCAGATAAAATATTATCAAAACAAAACATATAGGTTGGAATATTGTACTGTCATCATTCAGGATGAGCGCTAGCTAGAGGGGCAGCTGAACAAAGAGATCTAATGAAGCATTAGCTAAAAACTGGGTGGTTAGGCTTGTCAGATACTTTAAGTTGAGAAATTTTGCTTAATATACATCCGAGGACAAAAAGTTATTTACTTTTTCAATTTGTTTCAGGTCAATCTTTTGTGTTAAAAGAAAGACCATAATTTAGAATTGGTCTCTCTAGAGTACAAATCCCTTGAACCTAGAGAATTACAAAAGACTTGATTGTAATTTGTGCACAGCATTGCCATTCTCTTACCAATAAAGCTTTCAGATGGTATTTTAGTCTGTCAGGGACCCTCTGACAGCTAATAGGCTTTAAAAAATTATTCACTTGAAAAACACTCAGGTCACTTGCAATTACTTACGCTTTCTCTGTTCCGTAGCTCTTATAGTCAATAGCTGCTGAGACACCAACTACTGTAGCAGGGAAGAGGTAGCCAGCAACATAATAGTACTTCTTTCTAGAATATTCACTTTCAAATACTTCTACTAACATTAGATAAAGCTGCACTCCTTCTAGACACATCCAGGCAAAGGCTGCCAGGAAGAAAAAGTGTAAGAGACCTGCAAAAACCGGACATGCAATCTGCAAAGAAAGAGAGAGATGGAAATGTAAACCACAAAACCTTCACATCGTTACCTCTCCAGCTGAACAGTGTGCAATAGAACAGCGGATGGTTCTATCAGAAACCTCTCACAAATTCAGGAGCATCTGCCCTAGCTCAAAACATACTCTGAGCATTTGAAACCATTAATATGTGCTCAGTAGCTACAGAAAGTGAATTAGCTGAACAGTGTGAATGAAGATAAGGAAATTGCACCCACATCTCCCAGTCATCAATTACAGAGTGGACTTTTTAATGTTATAAGTGACTTTTTAATTTTGAAACTTATATGGTTTTAGGACTTACAGTTTAGATAATCCTAGACACGAACACTTGGTTCTCTATGTATAATGTGATACTACTTATTTAAAATTATGTAGTGTCTGCCCAGTGATTTTTGTCTGCTGTTATTTGAAAATTTCTACTGTTGTAGAAGAAATCAAACTGAATTCTCTCCCCATTGGCCAAATTCTGGATGAAAGTATGTGAGATTATTAATTTCAACCCAATGAAACATGTCAGAATTAATTTTACCAATACTACCAAAATACCTGCTTGAATGTGAAGTGAAAAAAATGTGTATACACATCAAAAAGGCTTTGTACTAATATATATATATAAATGCAGTCAATAACTGTTAAGACATTTGAATATATATAGAAAACATATATATGTTCCTAATTGTCAACATTCAATTTCATCTCCTCTTTCAAAAGTCTAACCACCTGCTTCGTTAATAGTCAGTATTTCTCAACTGAAAATGAAAAGCATATTTTGGATGGATGTAAATACTATGTATGAATATATCTATGTTATTTTCATGCTGAGCTTTTATTTCAGCCTTGCTGTGTTAGAGTGCTGAAAACTTGTCAGTGTTGTCATGTTTTAATTCAAATCCATTTCAAACAGTCATTTCAGAGAACAAGATCAGTACACAGAGAGAAAACTTACCTTGTACTCTGTCTTATCGATGCCTATTAGGAAAATGAACTCAGCAATGAATAGGTTGATACAAAGGTTCTTGTGAATAGTGTTACGATCACTTTGCAGGCCACGGAAAAAACAGAATGTGAAGATGCAGATGGCCAGGCAAACAAGAGAGATGACAATTCCCACCCAGGTGATGACAGTGAGGAGCAATTCGTGCACTCCATCTTTGTACTAGAAATAACCAAGAATGGAGAAAATTAATATGACTCTTTATGAGTATAAACAAAAACCTATTTTCACAGGTAGCATCCAGAAAAGTTATTTGCTCTTTACATGAGATGGGCAAAATGTACTCAGTAATTTCTCAGTCTCAGGTCAGCTTCCCAGAAGAGCAAGATCAGGGTAAGTAGAAGAGGAGCAGGTCTGAGAGAAAAATGTGACTATTTTATCCAGATCAGATAGCATTTTTACGTTTCCTAAGGCTCACTGCAGACTGGTTGGAAATACGAGCAGAGAAACATCACATTTTTAAGGTACCACTAGGCTCTGATACAAAGAGAGAGGAGAGCTTTCCCTGGGACTTTCTGTGAGGGCACATGCTCTTTCCTACAGACCTGCAACTCCACAGCAGAGAATAAAGCAATGTTTTACACACTGATCAGGACGAAATGCAGAATATGCTGCACATGTGATTCCAGTTTCAATCTCATGTTTACCTAAAGGTGGTTCCTTGCTTCAGCTCTTTGCAGCAACCTTTTAGAATATAATGGCTTTATGAGAAGTCCCATATCCCTGCAAATATTGCATGCTCTGGGCCCCCTGACATGCAGGAAGTGCTTTAAATAGACAATAAAATTTCTGACTATGAAGAGGTGTTTAAACAACCAGTATGGAAGTTCCTTGACCTTCCTCTCCAAGGAGAGCTGGCTCTCAGGCTTCCAGGGAACAGCCTGCACAGCTGTCTCTACAGATACTCTCCATCTGTACTGAGGGAGAGTCCATAAAATGGTTGTAAGGTTGGTCAGTAACTTTAAAACATGGATTATAGAAAACTCTTGTCCTTCTTTGTTTTTGCTTCCCTGTTATTTTTCTTGCAACTTTATGGATGAAGAAGAAAAGTGCTACAGAAAGCAAATTGCTTTAGAAAGGGTTGGTAGGTGCTATAAATACTAAAGAAACTTCAGCAATTTTGGAACTGTCTAAAAATTTAAAGCTAAGTCTTTTAAGTTTGTTCCCTATTGATAGCTGGAAACATTGTTACCTACCACAATTTCCCGACGAGCCATAAGAATTGCAAAGTTGGTGAGGTGACTGCAAGCACACGTTGTATGAGTTTTGTTTGTGTCAACCAGTTTGCAGCCTTGAGTTGACCAGTATCCCATCATAGTCCTCTCTGAGTAGTTCCAGAAGGAACAATTTGCATTGAAATAATTGTCAGGCTGGGAGATAAAAGGATAACGTAAAATGAGGATTTTACACACTAAGATGGCAATAACAACTGTTTAATATGTGTAAAGGGTAATTTAGATTAAACTTTGCATGTTTCGGACAATAAAGTTTTTCATCAGCAAAATCGTGGACTATGTTGCACAAGGAAGACGTAGTTTAAAACGGACTTTATAGTCTGAAGCACTCTGAAGTGTAGTCTCAATTACTGTAGACCCAATTTTAAACAATTACCATTTCCATCTTACGATTTTATGCGTGAATGGTACATTATAGCTATTTTTGCTTTCTGGAAAGTTAGGACTGTGAATTTATTCTGAAGATATTTTTTCCTGTAATTGACAATTTGAAAATAGGATCTTTTTCCTTTGATTCTCACCTTTGGTCAGGCCAAAGTCATGTGAACAGATACCACAAAAAAGTTCATTCCTCAATGCCTATCTACTTTGATGAAAAACAATCTAGCCATATTTATAAGAACAGGCAAAATAAGAGGAAAAATCTAACCACATTTTCTCTATCACAGAAGTGATTGTTTACTTTCCCCACATGAGACATGAAAAGAGAAAGGGCCAAACTTAAGAGCAAAGAAACACATCAAATAAAATACCACGAAGAAAATATACATAAATTTAAAGTATAACAAACCTAGATACCATACTTTACTTTTTGCTGAATAAATGCAATTTAAACAATTTGCACAGGCTTCCATAATTTGGTCCAAAATTGATGTAAAAGGTTAAAGTGTCAATAAAACTTACTACATCAAACTATCAAGAATCATAACAGTTATTTTCTACCCTTCTACTAAGGTAAGAGTTAATTTTCAGTTAGAAACAAATTAGTCATTTACATTTCCATGTTGATTACTGAATTAGCTTTCATTAAGAATACACTTAAGTTCTAATAATCACTGAACCAGGCTCATTTAATTTTACGTTCATAGACTTAACTTGCGTCTCTGACCCAGTCCAACATTTAAAATTCAAATGGAAAAAAAAAAAAAGGTTATTTTTCCGCATTGCTTTTCTCTCTTGCTGCTTTTATGACCTTCCCATTAATTCATTAGCATAACTCACATCGATGTGCTCCAGTGTGAAATGCACGGGGTCAGTCAGGTACACCCGGCTCGACTCCTTGTTGATGGAGGCTGCGATGACGTGGGAGTTGACGGCGATTGTGCTGTTCCGCCCCGCCAAGTCACTGCCTAACTTTATGGTTGCATTCTCAGTACTGAGGAAACGACCCAAACTTTTGTAAATAATGAAAACCAGTTTTGCTAGTCCTACAAAAGAAAAAAAAAAATCCCATCATCACGCCACAGAAGTCTACAGAAAGACAGCAACCTGTACTCTAATGACAATCAAGCATCAGTAAAACGGGAGGTATTTTCAGGCCATGGCTTTGAAGCAAAATGACCAAGTACCCATGATCATCAAGGAAAAGCCACAGAGCAGCTTTGTGGTGTTTTGTTTTGATGTTTTAGCTAGGTAAGGTAGGTTTTACAGAAGTTAATGGAGTTCCACTGCTCCGTGCCCAAGGCTCACCGTTCCTGCTGTTCTGTTTCATGGTGCGTGCAGAGAGCTGAATCCAGTTGCCTCCTTTACCGGCCTGAGGAAATCTCAAGTCCTGCACCTGGCCCTCAGTGGAGAGCACGGCAACATCCAAAACTAAGCAGACCAGAGGAAAAAAAAAATAGTGTTAAAAAAGGAGAATGCAGAGAAAGTCTCTTGGCCAGATTACAATATGCCAGACGACAATCTTTCCCCCAGTCTTTATTTAGTTTTCTCACACGGCTGCCTGTAAGGCAGATTTGTACTGCATGCTTCAATCACACAGACTCAGCTTCTTTAACTAAATCTAATGCACACTGCTAAAATGACAGCACTTTAGTAGTGATAACATGACATCAAACCTTGTTCAAATTTGTGGCCACAAAACATCCACTTAAAGATACCACACACATGTTGCAAAAAAATGTTAGTTTTGAAGATCTTAATGTCTATGCAGTATCCTCTGCTGACAAATTCAGGACTTTGATTTAGATATAAAGAGTTTTTTAAACAGTCAGCAAAGAATACCTCAGTATACTTATGCCATGTATTTAGCTAAATCAGTATACGTAGCTAAAAATTATTTCCGATTTTTTTTCCTAAATCTAATTCTGCATATTTATAGGAAACCATTTTTTTAGTTCTGCTAAGAAACATTTAAATTGAAAAAATAGATGCCATTCAGCCGTACTTGAATATTACTTTTATAACACATTGTATACTGGGAAACTTTCATGGGATTACCACTGAATGCTGGATTTCCTTGGATAGAAAAAAATCACATAGGTGAGAGTGGACAACTGGTTGACAAAATCCATATTATATTAAACCAGTCTAGGTCTGAACTATAGACTGAAAAAAGGTATGAAATTAGGAAATGACTTCTCTTTCTTCAAGCCATACATACATATGTGCACCAGGAATTCAGTCCTGCATGGCATCAGGAAAGTGTTATTATGACATGAAGACAGCTTATCACAAGAAGTAATATTCAGAGAGTCTACTTGGCTCCATGGAACTGCTTGTGTACATCTCAAGGCAGATCTGTGATTCTACCCACATTCCTTCAAAACAACTTGTGCAGTTCCTTTGATAAAAGAATGTGAGACTTTTCCCCATCCTTTCCCAGGATCTTCCCACTCAATTAAAAACTAGGCAGAATCATCTTCTACAGTTACAAATATGCAGACACTGAAACGTGAAAAGTCTCATTTCTGCAGTCTTTTCCAAGTCTCTATCTTGGTACTCTGCATATTAGCAGACTTTCAGGTTCCTTGTACCTCACTGAGACTACATTAATCTCTGTAAGAAGTCGAAAGAATTTTAATTTTATGCATAGCAATGATTTTTGCTTTAACACATCCTGTGCAACAATATTTGCACATCTCTAATACCAAACCCCTTCATTTCTCTGTCACCACTTAAATTCTAAATTACGCTCCAACTGTCTCTAGCTATTCTGCAGTCTCTGGAGCATAGCTATTCTGCATTATGGGAGATGTAGTTCACTGAACACATTTTTACCTGAAGGCAGTCATGTTTAATATAAACATTTGGCCGATGCTGAGTGCCTAAAATATTTAACTGGCACAGTACATTGCAAAAAAAGTAATTTAAATTCATTAGGAACAGTTTCTATTTAACAAAAAAGTATTTTCTGCAGCTCTACAGAAAGCGGTTACCTCAAAAAAAAAAATCCATACTCTGCCTTTTAAGCATTCTTCATATCCACACGTTCTGCTAATGATTTTTCAGTGATAAATCAACTTTGCAACATCTACTACTTTCCATTTTATACTGTACTAATGACACTAAAGAAGAAGGCTAATTTCAAAGAACCAAATAAGAAAAGTGTATTTTCCCTGCTTTGGAGCACTCCCCTTTCCACCAAATGTTGCACAGCTCAGCCTCCAGAAAGTATGTTGCTATTGAGTATTTTTTCCTCCTTTTGTGTAAAGCAATACACAGCACTTTAACTTATGCTTGAAAAGAAGTTTACTTACCAATATTTTCTGTGGGCATTGAGACTCTACTTGGTTCTACAAGATTATCAGCCAAGACAAAAGCCCCTTCTTCTAATGTATCAAGTAACATTGTGGCTGCGTGGGCTTGTTCTGAAGAATTCATGTCCTTCCAGGACTCCAGAGCTTCAGGCCTGAGCAAGTTGTCCACTGTATCCACAACTGCCTGCATTCATTAGAAAACTATCATTAGGTCTGAAGCCCCAGGCAGCTGGGGAAAATTCCCAATGTTATATGGCGACAATTATAATACTTAACTGTCAGAATGATTTACTGTGATTTAATGGCACTAGAACACTGTTTTCAACATTAAAATATTTTCCATCCGCTTGTTGGATTAGCATGAACAGAAGCGCAGCTAGCCACTAGCATTGTGTGGTCTCTAAGCAGTAAACATGCAAATTTGACTTGTTTTGTATCAGATATAAGCATGGTATTATTAATGTACTGAAAAATGTGAAAATAAATGCCAGAAGCCTTGCCTGAAGCTTTCATCTTAATGTCAAAATGTATAACTTCTATTTAAAAATACCAATGCCAAAATTAGCACTCCGCAGTTTAGGCTAAAATGACAATAATACTCCTCTGGAACCTGAGCCCCACTAGTGCAGCCACAGCACCATAAACTAGTTGTCTATGACAAACTGCCTGCTTTATTACAGGAGGCATGAAATGAAGCTGACTCAGTGGATATAAATTAGCCCTGGCCACTCTTACTCCCCCTCCTGCTCCTGTACCTGTTCATAGATACTTAGAAGGATTACCAACTCCCATTCCTGCACAAAGGTCACTTAGAAAAGGAAATCGATAGATCAAACAAGATGTCCACTGACCGTCCCTGTTATCAGTGACGGCAAAACTGTAAAGCTGAATAAAAGCTGGTGTTTTAAAAAGTTTTACTTGTAACAACTCTATCATCATGTTTTAAGGTTCACTGAGCTGCACATAAGGTAACAATAAATAAGGAAGAAGAATAATTCAGTGACATGATTACATTATTTTACAAAATAATCCAATCAGAGTAATCAGTTAATCAATTGGAGGCAGGCTTTTACATTAATGCATAACGTTGCTGTGCACAGAGTATGCTGTGCATTGAGTACACCAGGCCCTGCTGTAACACCCTGTTTACTCTGTCCCATTTACCTACTCCTAATGTGTCATTAAGCATATATATAATTTGTTTGATCAATTTAAAAGCGTTGGAAATGGAAACAGAACACATTATACAAACAGAAAGATGTCGGTCTGGAATACTATATTGTGCAAACAAATGAATGGGAAAACTTGGTCAAGGCTATTGTCAGAGCAAGATTAATTAGCCTAATCCATTTTAATACCCTCTTTCTGTCTGCATTGTGAGCCACCACGACCTTCCTGGCAGGTGGAAGATACTTCGAAGTGGCATTAAAGCCTTTTTTCTTTCTCTAATGGGAGACAGAATAGTCAAAATGCTCGCACTGATACTGCTGCAGCCATTAACTAGAGTGGAACAGAAATTGGTCTGCAGAGGCCAGATTCATTAGTCACTAAGAAATACAGATTGGAGCCTCTAATCTGAGGTACAAATGAATCCTCTGTCACAAAGTGGGAACTTGCTTCATTTGCATAGTGTAAGTCAGCTTTTGATTTGTAATTTCAAGAGGTTTATTAGTCTTATCTAAGCAGAGAAGCCCATTTGAGACCTACAGAAAATGACACCAGTTGGAAATTAAGGTTCTGCTCTGGTTTCTCATGTATCGCCATACAGCGCTGATGGTATGCATTCATTGATATGGTATGCTTTCCGTTTATTACAGGATAACCTAACTCTGCATTTTCCTTGTGGAAAATCGTCACCTGCCCAGTAATGTTTCTGAAGTGCTTCTCCTCTCAGACAGAGGCAAATGGGTGAGAAAATCCCCACAGCCCCTGTGACACAGCTGTTGGAGCAGCCCCGTCACCGCTCTTCTCATGATCTGGTTTAGTAACAGAAAGGAAGCAGAAAAACCCACTCTACTCAAACCATATCTGCTGGATTACCCTTTACTGTTAGAAAATATTTTCTAATAAAAACCTATTATAATTATTATTTGAAGAGTGAATTTCTCTCCAGATCTTTGTCTCTTTTTGCCATATTTCTGTATAACTGGACATCTCCCATCCACTTCCAGGGCTTTAGGATAAAAGACTGAAGTGCCCTGTACAGAGAAATCTCTTTCCAGTATGAGTCTGAATTTTTTTATTATGTTGCAAAGTATTTCAAAGTTATTTCCAAAAATCATTCTTATATTTCATCTCAGAGAGTACAAGTAAAAATCAGTATTTTAAAAGAAGTTTTGAAAAAATGAGCAATAAAATCTTTCAGAGCCAGACATGTCTGTTCTAGGACTTCTTTCTCCCCTTCACAGGGGTGAGGTGGCATTACTGGCATTGTACTGCAGAGAAGGAGCTGGCCACTACAGGCAACCATTCTACAGCTGATGAAAGGAACTGGAAATCAGGTAGCAACGTGTTACACGCCTTCTATATAGCCTGGTTAATGGGACACGTGGCAGACATTTTACTAGTGAGGTTAGAGAAATGTTTGTCTTTGCATTGTATCCTCAAGTCACTGAATTGCAACAATTCTTAAAACTGTAAGAAAGAGTGATTTTACTAGGCATAAGAATACACACAAAGCAAGCTATATAACGTATATTTTTCACGCAAGCAAATTAACTCTAAACAGTCTTTGATACAAAATTCTACCAAGGTAAAGCAATTTCTTTGAGTTGCAAGCTTTTTCCCCCTACCCAAAATTTTATTACAAGAGAGATGTTACTTCCAATTTGGCTAATAATCCTTTCTGCTATTTTAGTTTTGAACAAGTTCAAGTACAAGAGGTATCAACTTTGATCTTAATTTTTTTTTCTGAGTGTTATACCTGTGCAAAGCCAACATTTGTAAAGTTGATATGGGGCACAATACACATTTATCAAAGACTGAAATACATAGGATCATGCAGCATGATGATAAAGCGTGGCAGGTTGCTGAAGCAGGGAGAAAGCAGGGTGACAGCACAGGAGATATACCTTAAGGTAAGCCCTGCACGTCTTCTCTCGTTTTTGGAGCTTTTTAATAAGGAAAAAGAAAATCAGAAGTTAGAAAGATTCTGGAAAACTTCAGAAAGAGAAAAAAAATACTCTGGTGTTTCAAATCCTGATTTTGAATGATAGCCTGGACATTAATCTAGTTTCTGTCCATGATGTCTACAAAAGAACATCACACAGGAAATGTTTTTTCCCAGCTGTGGTTTAAGCCCGGGTGGCAACCAAGTACCACACAGCCACTTCCTCATTTGCTGATCAGCAGGATCGGGGAAAGAATCACAAGGGTAAAACTGAGAAAATCCATGAGTTGAGATAAACACAGTTCAGTAGGTAAAACAAAAGCCGCACATGAAAACAAAATAAACCAGGGAATTAATTCACTGCTTCCCATGGGTGGGCAGGTGTTCAGCTGTTCCCACGAAAGCCAAGCTCCATCGCATGTAATGGTTACTTGGGAAGACAAACACCATAACTTCGAAGTCCCCCACTTCTTCCTAATTCCCACCAGCTTTATATGCTAAATATGATGTCACATGGTCTGGAATACCCCTTTGGTCAGTTGGGCTCAGCTGTCCCAGCTGTGTCCCTTCCCAAATTCCCATGCACTCCCAAACTCCTTGTCAGTGTGGCAGTACAAAATGAAGAAAAGGCCTTGATGCTGTGACAGTGCTGCTCAGCATTAACAAAAACATCTTTATATTATCAAAGACGTCAAAGATACATCTCAGCACAAATCCAAAAGGCAGCCCCGTACCAGCCACTGTGAAGAAAATTAACTCTACCCCAGCCAAAAGCAGCACAGCAACCTTTACTCAGGTGTCTAGATATCTTTTGCCCAAATGGTGGGATTTGCATGAAAAGGTCAAAAGAAAAAATCTGTGTGTGGGCACTTGATCTGTCTCTGGGAAAACTATTTTAAGGGCATCTAGGGACTGTAAATAAAACTATTGCCAAAATAACAGAGAAGTGCATGGATCTCTCTCTCTAAAGCAGGATGAAAAAATATTTCATTTGTGGCTTGCTGACTAGGCAAGGAAGAGGCTGAGAAATACAGCATTTCTGCTGAGAAAAAGAGGAAAGGTAATAACACTGTAATTTGTATTTAAACCACAAAGACACATTTTCTCTGAAATGTTTCTTGGAACATGTTTCCAGAAAAAACATTAATTCACGTTTTAGATATGTGTAGTAAGGCATTTTTATAAAGATCAATTATAAGTCATGCTGGTGTCTTTAGAAGTCTAAGAAAGTGCAATTATTCTGCAGGAAGTTGGATTAAAATAAAACCCTGCACCTATGCAGAATCCCACTGATTTTATTACATGTTCAGGGTTAAAAGGATCACTGGATAAACATGCTGATTTGTTACAGAATTTCTGAGAGCTACTACTCATTTCCCTCACACTAGTTATAATGCATTCCAGATTTTAATATGGGACACAGCTATGTATTTTAGGACCAGTCAGCTATTGTGAATTATATCTTATTCCCTAAAGAAGGTAATTACAACTTTCCACAGTGTATTTACTGCTGTTTTCTCTCATATGCTTATTCCAGAACTATACACATGCAGGAACAAAGTATAGATTAATATTTCTGAAAGGAAAAAAATACCAAACCCAAGAGCAATTGTTATCCCAGCAGGAGGAGGTGACGGGAGGTGTGTACCTTGTTATAACTCCTTCCAGCGGAGTCTTTTTCACTGGGCCGTAGTTCCTGAAGCTGAGCATCCAAAATGTCCACAAGCTGTTCCATCAGCCTCACTGATGAACTAACATCACCAGCAAAGACCGGTCCTTTGGTGTGTTTAGCCAGTTCATTGGCCAGACTAGCAGCATTTTCTCCACTTCTGATCTGAAATGACAGTTTATATTATCTCAGCAGGGTCCCTTGTTCTGCTTGCGGCTCCTAATTCCAATTCCCTGTGTACCTTTGTTGTGGTGAAATAACCATTTGCACATACATTGAAATCTGTAACTAATTGAGACCAATAACGTTCTCTTTATCTCAGAAGATTAAAGGTTCTTAGATCTGTGACACACAAAAGCAGTTCTTAACAGCCATCAAAACCAGAAATCTGAGTGGGACTTTTGGGCTCGATCTTCTATTCATCCTCACTTTTACTTTACTGCCATTATCAGACAGTAAGAAATCTGTTCATACCAGTGCTTGAGGCATTTGAAAGTCAAGTAGCCTTGTACCGACAACAAATTACCCAGTTTTCATAAACTTTGTAAATCTCAGTAGGGAAGGAAAACACAGAAAGTGGTTCCGTGGTCTAATCATACTGTTATCAATGCACTCAGACAAAAGTCTATTTATTACAGTGTAATTTTTACTGAACAAAAAAAACCTTGCTGTATACCACAGGTTTTGCTGTGTGATTTATAGCATTTGATTTTTTAAGCAAATATTGCTTTTGGTTTTTTTAAAACAAGCAAAGCTACTTTGTTTCAAATAGCGATGAGAACATGTAATCACGAATTCAACATAAGAATTTAGAGAGGGCATACAAAAACACACGGAAGAACCTAACTGTCGGCCAGTGCTTTGCACATGGAGTACACATAACTGCTTCTACTTTTAATGAACACAGAGTAATAAAGACAGCTTCAACAAACTGAATTATTAATGCTCAGAGTTAAAATCCTTAATCACCAGTGTACGCCAGATTAAAAGGTTTCAACCAACCTTCTGAGCCAGCTGATTTACCCAGTGTGAGGTACAGTTGCTAAGATCAGGGCCTTTGGGGTTCCACATTCCCGTTAAGACCACGCAGAGATACGAGGCAGTTCCTACAACAGATGTAGAAAACTACAGTGAAATGGAAACCATTTTTCTGCATGCATTCAGGAAATTGGCTACACTGTGCTCCTAAACAACATTAAATTCTGAATGCTGCTAATGGTAGTACTCGACAATAATTGACAAAAACGTAAGGAAACAATGTAGATTATAAAGAGCAATAAAAAAAGTCAGTGAAAAGTACCAGACGGTTTCTGCAAACAAACAAAAAGCCCTTGATTTTTCCTGGAGCTCATCCAGAGGGGAGTTCATAATGAGAAAGGCAGCTGTAAGCACATTTCACAACAGTCCTCAAGCAATGCCCTAAAATTTGACCTGGATTCACAAAAGTGCAGGCGCGAGGTAATTCTGTGGCTACGCTCAAATGACGTTTGCAGTTTATAACTTGACCACTGCCTGTAGATATTGCACTCTCTGGGTAACGAAAAATCATGTGACAGACAGCCTGAGATTAAAAAAATATTCATCATGAGGGAGCTGCACATTGCTTTTGAAATGTCTGCTTGAAATCAAGATATATTTTTAAAGGCAATACCTCGTGTTCCTTTGGGGCAAGGGCGCTCTACCATCATTCCTCTTTGTGTTTGAGGCCAGCTAATCCCCCTGGCCTCAGTCGGTTCACAGAATCTCTCCGGCAGAGGGAAAAAACTTGTCACGGGAGGAATTTTGGTTGTGGAAACCGGTGGTGGTGGTTTGGGTCCTCTGCTTCCTTCCTTTGTTCCTCCAGCTAATGTCGTGCTTATGGGACCCCTCTGTGACGTAGTGCTAGTGGTCGACACTGTGGTTTTGTAAAGCTCTGCTGAAGAAGTTATTGTCACCGCTGTGGTAGGCACTGCACAGGGAAAAATCAGAGTAATAATAAAGTAAATTACTTCAGAATTATATATAAAAAAAGTTATTTAAAAGTTATTTATGTAGCTTTAAAGGATTCTCTGGTGTCTCCTTTCCTTTATCTTAATATTACTCTTATTGCTATTCTGGGTGCTTAAGATATAACTTTGACTGACTTTTTTTGGGGTTGTTTTTTTTTTTACTCACAGCTCATACTGTTATGACGTTTCAGCACATTCTCCAAATAATCTCTTCCGTAATAAAAATTGATAGTTACATTTCTAAAAGCTGATAGGCATACTAGTGAGTTATCAGTACATAACAAACACGCTCAAAGCAATTAAAGATTACTTAATCACATTTGCAGCAGGAACAACTCAATAGATAGAATCATTTGAATCAGTGTGCCGTGAACAATGTAGTCCAGCTTTAACAACAAAGGCAGTGGGCTGTAACTAACAAGGCCATTTTCGAAAAACAGACCCCAAAACTTCAAGTCACCCAGTACCCACCTTCCAGGGCAATAATTATGATAACATCTTCCTACCCAGCAGTCATTCTGCTTGAGAGAGCTGCACGCCCGATTAGCTCCGAACAGAGGCAGCACCCAGCAGGTACATGGTGTTCTCCTCTTTGAACATTTGGGGCCTTAGCATCCTTTTTTGATAAAGCAGGTATGAAGACACAACTCATACAAGCCAGTGGCAAGGACCGAATTTTCATCTTTAATGAAACACCAGGACAGGCTTAGGCCAAATCCCTCCTGCTCAGGATGTGCAGCTGCTCCTGCCACTGACCCACAGCAGGAACTCATGGCTGGAGCTGCTGAGGTACAGCCCAAGCCACGCCAGGGTTCTCAGGCTTTGGAGAGATAATAAAAGTTAATGCTAGTGGAGTCTGGAATGGCTGTGCAACACCTTCACAAATACATTGAGAAACAATGCAAGTGAGCAAAGTAACTGCAACAGTTATTATTATTTCCAAATCTTCATTAATGTTCAAAATGCTTTAAAGGCACAGAAAAGTACAGATGCTTGTGCTGATAGGAAATAAGCTCATGAAAAATATTTTTTGCTTTTTTCTCTCTCTTTTCTTCTTGTTCTGCTAGGCCCTTGAACTCTGACTTACTGGACAATGAAGCTTCTCTAAATTAAATAATAAATAAAATAAAACCAAAAGAAGAGCAGTCTCACTTTTTTCAGCAGTTGTTTTATAAGTTAGTGTTTTGCATAATATCACATTTCAGCAGTTTGGCAAATAACAATTTTCTCAAAACCCTTTTTCAATTATGTTTCACTTATATTAGAGGTTTAGAATATAATTTTTTTTTTTTTATTTTCACATGAATTTAGGGTGACGTTTCTGAGCATCATGACCTGTTTTTCAAGACTAAAGGCAGAGATGTGCCTTTCATCCCTCTCCTGCTCACAAACTTCTGCAGAACCTGTCTTCTCTTCAGTCTCATTCTTGGCTGCTTGAACACAGCCTGTGTAATTGTGCTGAACTTGTGGTGTAGCCAGCTACTATTGAAATCTTCAGATCTGTTCTGTAAGTGCTTCCCTGACATCTTGTGAAACTACTCTAATTTTCTTCTGATTACAATGCATCCAGCCTTCTAGCGCTTCCCCAATTAACATTTGTCAAAAGCATTTGCAATCACTTGCACAAGTGTCAGGCAAGGCCCGCTGAATCAGGTCCTCGGGAACAGGGAGCTCGTGGGGCTGGAGAATGATGCAGGGGACAACCAATTATTACCATCCATCCCCTAATACACTCTGCTAATTAATACATATTTAATCATCAAAATGTGTATTAGCATTACTGCAATTACTACTCAAACCCTGTAATGTTTAGGACAGTTTCATCTCAGGAGTAAAATATCACTGTCAGAATTCATAAAAACACTTCAAAGTTCAGAGGTGAGGTAACAATTTTCAGAACATATTTGGTGTTGCACCCTGAGCTAAAATAATTCTGCTGTCATTACACAACTTTAGCTAGTACAATTTTTTCATACTAACCATTAAAATCAATTTTGAAGCCTATCACCTATGATTCAAAAACGACCTGCAGAGCATGGTAGCACTACATAGAAATACATTAGTAATCTCACATTGTAGGAGAAAGACTTTAAACCACCTCTCTCAAAAAACCTGAAAAAAAGTGCAGATAACTTCTAAGAGCTTTTCTCTTTAATCAAATTTTAAAAAAGAAGTCAGCATATTTAAGAATGCACCAGGAAACTTCAGACAGTGCTGGAAGTCTGGGAAAGAAGGCGGTTGAAAAATAAGAAACAACCGAACACATCACTTCAAGGAATATATCTAGCTTTTAGAAGGCAGGTCATTTTGTCTTTAATGACCTGTGGGAACTTAATCTGTTCAGCCATTCTCCTGAGCTGCAAGAAGACACATGACAGCTGCCACCACCTGATGTGTCTCGTTCTGAGCGCTCAGGGCGGTGGCATCTGCAGGCTCTGCCTTGCAGAGCACTTTGCCGATATAAGATAACGGCAGGGATGATTAATAGGCTGCAACTGAGAAGGAGAACAAACTCCATGTCAAGGTTATTAACCTATTGTTCTAAGCAGCAGGGGTGAAGATATGTAGTTTTTGTCCAACTCCAAAAAAGCCAGTTTTACAATGCGAGATTCTATTCTGACTTTTTGACTAGGCTTGATATGCTGAGGAGAAAGCCGAAACCTCTCCTGCCTCCTATTTTTATTAATAGGTTCTTCTTATTATCAGTTGAAGACAGCCTTATTAAAATTAAGAAAATAAGAGAAAAGAGCAATAAGAAGTAAATCCAAAGACTCAAATTGAGGCGTAATTAATTTACATTTGTTTCATGCAGTTCCTAACAGCTGATTTAAACAGTTATGTATCCTATCTGTTACTAAAAATGAAGACACCACTGGAGTAAAACTTAACACCTGTTTAACAGTGTGATGTCTATAAAAAACTTAACACAATTGCTGTAGGACAGCAGGGGAATAGTAACTTTCTTTCCCCAACTGACAGTGAAGAGCAGATTTAGAGAAGGCACACAAGCTATCTAGTATTCCTTGCCAACAGATTTCTATTCTAGGCAGGCATAAAATAAGATTAAAAAAAACCTAAACCAAGCCAAATCAAAAATATTCCCACCCAAAATACAACTCTAACCTTAGATTTACAATTGTGTTAATTGTAATGCCCAGGTGATGTGCCACTTCTGAAAATACTAATGGCTTCATTCTCACCTCTGGCATCCAAGTCATTTGAGAAATCAGCTGCATGGATTTTTCCGTCAAATGTATATTCTTATAGATCAGGTATTTCAATTTATTTGGACATAAGAAAATCTATGTGCCCACCTTTATTCTCGAAAGGTGCCATGCATGGAGCTGCTAGGTATAGCAACAGAGATCAGAAACCTGTGCAAATCACAATTTTCCTACCTTCTGCTTATTACTGTTCTGTACCTGTTTTTGTGCTTCAGTGAATAGCAGGGAAGGTACTAAGAGTCACCTAATTACCTATAGGTTCCAGCTATTATGTTAGCCAGTACTCCATCGACCCTGCCAAATCTCATTCAATTGAAAGTGAAATGTTTACCCAGCCATTTATAAATTTATACCTTGAAAATGACAACAAACGTGACCAAAAAAATTAGCAAAATAAGATAATAATTTCTTTCTGTGGTTAAGAAATATGCTATCTGGTCTCCATTATATTGTCTTTACTTGTACAACCACTCTTTCATTCATCTGTAGTCTATCAGATTTGATACACTAGTACAGACCCAATTTACTTCATTTGCTGCATGACTTTCTCATAGATTCTTGGTGTTGCGCTAGCTTCCTATTACTTCAAGCCCTTGGTGATGCTATTCTCCGAGTTTCTGTTCTGTCCACACTCACAACATCCATATCTTCCTGCAGTGATCCAATAATAGTTAATGATGGGTATCACGACACAAAAGGGGAGACAACTTCAGTTCGAACAGTTAACACAAATTGGGATGAGTGTAGATGAAATCTCTCCCTAATGCACTAAACACAGAACAAAAGGATTTATCTTCTTTTTGTTACCAAGGAAACCTTACAATATAATGCTCATATTCACTTTTTAGAGGGAAAATTCCCTCATTCTTCCTAGTCTTTTTGACCCAAAATTCCTTTAAAAATTCCTGTTTCACCAAAGATTCGTCTGGACCCTTGGTACCTCCTGTAGAAAGAATGTAACTGGATATATCCACTAAATTTACCAAGGATGTAAAAACTCTGATTTGTCTCAAATCTTTCCGTGGCTTTTTGCAAGGCCTGATGTATTTTATTTCATTTTAAATGAGGGTTTTGATTTTTAAATGCTTTTTACACTTAACCTTAGAAAACACGCTCTTCGGCAACATCTGAGTGCTACTTGACAGCTGTAGCTCTGAAAATCATTTCCACACCTATACCAGAGATGCACCAGCTGCAGGCTGAATGTTTTACATGTAGCGTTGTCTTGGCAGACACCTTGCAAATGCACCGTCTTGGCAGACACCAGCACTGCAGAAACAGGAGGACCCCTTGCGAAGGCAGCTGGGGCATTTGCTCAGCATCAGACGTGCAGAAGTGGAGCTCAGGGAAATGGTTCAGTGGGGGACTCGGCAGGGTGAGCTTTATGGTTGGACTTAATGATCTTTCCATCATTCTATGATACATACATCTGTGTACTATAATTTCCAAGAGAAGCAAGAAGAAAAATAACATAAAAAGAATGAGGTTAAGGGAGGAGTTCTAAGGGCAGCAGACCCCACTGTCTGAGTACTAAAGCAGTAGTCTGTCTGCAGCACCTACAGTTTTAGAAATCTGAAGAGTTTCTCCTAAAAAGTAAGAAAATAACGATAGGGGGAAAGTTGCAAGAAGAGAAAATGGTGTAGGTTTGCAGCACGAACAAGGTCAACATTAGGTCAATTACAGTGGTATTTCAGAGGTTTCAACAGGGAGATTTAAAAATGAAAGAGACAACAGAGAAAACAAAGCCAGGAGTTCCAGGACATGGATGAGCCCGAGTTTTGGCCCTGGGAGCAAATGTGAAGTGAAAGTGCAACTCAAGTATGACAAATTCATCTTTCATGTAGGAAAAAAGACTGGTGTTTTTGAAGTACTTGGTAGCTGGACATTGTGGCGCAGACAAAAACTAATAGCCAAGACAGATAGATTGGGAAAAAACTAAAAATCAGTGTGTGTGTTTTATCTGTCATTATTTCTCACATGGCAATGGAGTGAACACAGATTACTGAGTTTTCCACAACGGCTCCAAGGTAACCATTCGAAAAGAAAGGGCCATGACTTCCAATTTTGAGACACTGACCTTGTGACACCATTAAATACTTGATATTAAAGGGCTGTTGCAAAGGACACTAAAAGAAGGTTCTTGTGTTAGGTGACTTACAGAATGCTATTGTAACACCTATGTTGTTGAGTAGATGATTAAGAAATCTGAGTTGACCACAAAAAAACCACACCAAATCAGAATAAAAGAAGCACAAAAATGCCCTTCATCAAGTGTGCATAAAGGCTGATCTAATTCCATATGAGATAAAAAATCCAAGTGTGTATTACACACATAGATCCTTCATACAATAGTCGAAGGACTGAGCTTCAATTTATACAGAATTTATGCTGAAACAAAGAGGAACTGGAAATATAATAGAAATAAATATACAAATAGATACCATACAGAATTTCTCCTTGCTTTTATAGCAGTACATCTCAAGGACAATTATGTTAGATAATTTTTCCTTTCACTTAGTGGTTTCTAACTACAGGCAATTGGCTTAGGCAAAAGAGGAGATGACCTGAAACATATTCTTAGATCTGCAATGTACATACCCATACAAAATTAAAATATTGGGTATTGGCTTTATCTAAGGAAAAATACTGTATGTGAATATATGCATCACATGCTCAAACAAAGTGAGTGTTTTCATATGGTTTCTATATCTTAAAAAGACCAGAATCAAAATATATTTACTGATGTCCTAATGCATTTAAAAACCAAACTCATAACTTACTCAAATATTCCTTCTCTGTCTTCATGGGTGAATGGGCAAACAGCTCAGAGGAGAGCCAAGCACCCTGCAGTGTGCCCTGGACCCATTCTCGCCTAAGTCTGCTTGGAATAAACTATTTCTGCTCCTGCCTTGCATGCCAGCAAGGAGCCCAGGAACAGAAAAGGGTGCTGGTGGATGCCCAGATCTGGTTTTGAAAGCAGATGGGATGTGGCCAGCACATGCACTGTAACTAAAGATCTCGGAGACTCTCTCATAATAAAAACATTATAAAATGTCTTATTGGAAACCTTTGGAGGTTTACTAAAGCAAAGGAAGGATTCCACAACGCCTTTTCTCCCCCTGCTCTTCCTTTACACTTTTCCTTCTATGCAATGACTTAAAGATTGGCTTTTTACACATTCACAGCAGCTGCCTGAACTGCAAAAGCTACTTAGAGCCTGCACCTCCATTTTCTCATCTTACTGTTAAAGCTTTGGAGAATTTAAAATGCATCTTTGTCTCAGTTGAACTGAATGAAAAGTGGCATGCATGAGAATGTATGAAAATGAAAGCTTTAATTTTTTTTAATTACATAGGTGGTTTATCTCTCTGCTAAGAGCAGCCCCAAGACCTCCCTGAGGAATGGACTTCCTCGATGCACAGAGAGCAAAGCTGGCCAGTTCCCCAAACACATGGGGCCAGGTATTGCCAGGGAGGTCTGCAGGAGACTGGACAGATCACCCCTGGCTCTGGAGATCACAAACGTATGCGTTCCACACCGCCCTGTTCTGCTGCCTCATATGCAGCTCTGTACCTGGAAAAGCTGTATGCGCGTTGCTATAATTGTGTGCATATTACAGTTTGCACTGCTGTGCATGAATCAGCTTCGCTGAAGCAGGACAGCTACTTTTCATGTGGAGAAGCCATTATTACTACTTTTTTGAAGTAGAAAAAACGGCTGCTAAACATGCATAGCAGTTAGATGAGAGAAGTGAAGTATTACCCTCACTGCTAAAGCAGCTTATCAACATTCTGTTCCTTGCTGCATACATCTTCTGCCACAGAGCATTTCTGCTGGTATTTACTCTCCTCTGTAGATGTTAATATGTGGCTGTGGCTGTTCATGTCATTTTTAGGGATTTCTGAGACCTCTGTTTTCCTTTTCCCTTTTGACAGCTGGTATCTTTCCTTTTAGGTAGTAGTTCCAACTTCTAGTGTGCTGAAATGCAATTGTAAGGGACTTACTGAGAAATCCACTAAAAAGATGTCAGACAATCTTGTCTAACCCGACATTAGAAACTGTGAAAATAAGGCTGCGGAAAAATACTTATGCTTGGTATTGCACATTAACCCCATACGTCTCCTCTGGGACCTCCCAGCACACATTGCTCTCCACTGCTGGCGCCAAAAAGTTAAAAGGTCTGCGTGTATACCGTAATCAATTCAAAAGGCAGGTAACACTGAGTGGATGGGAACAGGCTTCTGGCTCAGCATGAAGCAACTCCAGCTCAGTTTAGCTATAGGAGTCAAACTGACTGATGGTATAAAGTAAATAATTCCCCAACTCATTCTCAAACACAGAAAAGCTACGCACTCGTATTTAAAAAAAAAAAAAAAGAAAAGAGATAAAAAGAAAAGCACAAGCCTGTAAACCAAATAAATAATTCTATTTCTCTTCACAGGTTCTGCAAATTTGTCTTGCACCGCTGAAATGCTGCACAGCTCAGCACGGTGCAGACAAACAACCCCTCCTTGCCTTTGTGCCATGTGCTAAATCTAAGACCAAAAATATCATAACTTATTTCTCTGAATGGAAACACAAAGAGATTAAAAATGAGAAAAAAATAAATTCTTACCTTGGGCAGGATCAGGTGGGCCAAACTCCAAAGAGTATCGCAGAATGAAGTTGTTATTCCACACATAGAGCTGGTTGTCTCTGGGGTTGTAATCCACTGCGGCGATGTACTGGTACTGGTTGGGAAAAGGAATGTCCACGTGCTCGCCTCTGCTCAGCCTGGTGTTGTAGATGTAATCGATGGCGTTCCTGCCGGTCTCACTCTCGTTGTCCTGATACACCGACCGCACCACGTACAGGACCCCACAGATCATGAAAGCATTGGACGCTGCCCGCTTGTCGTAGGTCGTTTCCCAGGTGGCCTCGAAGCGCAGAGTGTAGGGGTTCAGCTGGCTAATTACTATCATCCCGTTGTTTTGCTCCGTAGCATAAATTACCCACAAGCCATTTTCATCAACTGCCAAGTCAATATCAGTCTTTCCTCCCCATCGGTATGGAGAGGTGTCATGGTAATTAGCATAATTGATTATGGCCTCTCCACTCTTAATTCTAGTCCTCAAGTCAAATTTTACTATGTTGCGAGTTCTTTCCTTGTTAAAAAAGACAGCGCCGTCATACACTACAAATCCAGTACCATCCACTCGGTTTGGGAGTTTGTACGTCGTCTGCTGGCGTCCGTTTTGGAAGTCCTCTAAAGAAGCGTATTCTATCAAAGTATCGGTGCGATACGGAGTCCATGGCATGAAATATATTTTATCTGCAGCCTGGAGAGGATCTTTGCACCAAGCACCTGCTTTTTGTTCAGCTTCATATAAATACGGTGAGTCCACAATTGCTTTCAACGTCCCCGGGCAAACAAAAACTAACAGTCACAGAGAGAAGTAAGACAAGAATTACGTCAAATTAAGACCATCTCATAATAAAAATTAAAAAAAAATCCAAGAAAAAACCAAAAAGGTAGGTAAATCATAATGACTGTGTCAGGAAGAAAAAAAAAATCAATTTAATTGGCACTAGATTATACCTTATGTTATAATTAATGCAATTATCACCCTTTATCATCCACTTTTCTTAAAGTTACCATGTTCTTGCTGTACCAGTATCGAAAGTGGATGGGAACTGTTTTCACTAGTACAGACCAAGGCTCAATGGCATACACAGACAGCTGAAAATGTAGAGCTACTCTTGCATTTTTGTTTCAGACTTTTAGTGAGTACACATTAACGCTCCAGAGCTTTTAACTGGTGTGCAGCAGTGTGCTAGGTCATTTCAGTCCAAAAAAAATCGCATCGACTTGTTTAGAACTTTAAGAAGTGGTGAGGCTGAAAAAGGAGGTGCCTCGATTAAAAATAAAGGAACAAAACAAATCATCAGGTATATAGAGAAAGCAATTAGGAGCAGAGAAAACAAAACACAACCAAAGCAATGAATGAAACAGACCAGGAAACCCTGTAACCATGGCATGCTATGGAGAGGGTTCTGGAAGCCAGGCAAGATGACACTTGATTAACAAGAATTTACCCAAGGGTGAGAGAAAGAGAGGGAAAGAAAGACAAAGAGAAAGGGAGAGAAAAAAGCAAGGGAGTCTTCCCTCCAGCCCAAGTACTTCAGACACTATACCCCGCCACCTACTTTAAGCAGCCAAGTCACTTTATTGCAAACAGTCGACTTCTTTATGAGGTGTACTTATGAGATCCTGCTGATTATCATAATATAAGAGTGTTGTGGGGAGGGGAAGGGAAGAGGTTAACATCCATAAGGCACATAACAAGGAGCTGGGGTTTGGACTGTATACGTTATTTACCTTTTTGCTCCACTTCTATTTTAAGCATCGGAAGAAAAATAAAAAAGTGCAAGGAAAAAAGAAAGAAGATTAACATAAATTGACTATTAGTCTAAAAGATTAAATTAGTAACAGACGCTAAATATAGGGAGAATAAGAACTGCACTATATTGGATAAAGAGAAACAGACAACAGGATAACCTAGCAGGAGAGAGATTCTACGGTTACACAAATGAACATGGATCAATCATTTTAGTAGATTAAGGAGGGAATACAGATATGTTGGCATGTAGTTTCACTTAGTGAACCTGAATAAATAATGAATTACTTTACTAATACATGCTATATACACTCTTCTTCTTCTAAAAGTATAATGCTAATCAAGTCGGGTTTTAAGCAACATATTAATTTATCATATATGTGCAAGTGCACATATACATATTATATTAATTAGATAATTAGAAATACAAAATTCAGTGTATTAATTATATAGGTTTGCATATGTTATTATTAAACCTCCCCCATCTTTGCCCCAGACATTTCCCTGCTTTTCTTTCTTGTAAAGAAAGCAGCTTGCACCCTTTGGCTCTCCTTAGGCTTTATTTTATTTGTTTTCCTGAATGTTGATCTTGAGAACTTTTGCCACTTCTTAGTCTATAACTGCAAAATCAGACTAGAAGGAATAAGCAAAAACATCTAGAAAAAAAGAAGCAAAAGCACAGTAAGCAAGAGGAAAAGAGAAGAAAAAATTAACAATTAGCTCATTCAGATATTCTCCAGCATCATCGATTAAGCCCGAAACAGCAAGCTAGTATGCAAGGACAGCCATATTGTGTTTAAAACAAACATCCATACTGCCACCATACATGGAAGACATAAACCGAACCCAATTAACAAATTTATATTGCTATAAAAGAGATACCTCCAGGAAGTTTTAAGGAAGTTACAGAAAGATATATAGCTGAAGCCCAGCTAGTAAATAGATTTTCAATTATTATTTGCAATAAAACCTATTTCATATACTCTGTGGCCTTTGAAGTATGCTCCCTCGGTTTCATAAAATAACCTGGAAAATGACAGATGTACCAATCTGTGTAACAGTAGCTGCTGATACCAGGGACGTGTATCAAAACTATTTGCACAGCTATTACATTTTCAGTATTACAGTATTATCCTGAAGAATGCCTTTGTATGTTTCATATAAAGTTTTGGATTTTCAGTTTCATTTAATAAAATCACATATGATTATTCTGAGAATGATATTGGCTGATCTGATCTAGTGTTTCTTCAGGAAACAATTCCATAACTTTACAGGGGAACCAGAGGGGGTTAATATTTTCAAAATGAGCAGTAGTTTTCCTCGCCTTTGTACTGTTATACATCTTTAGGTAAAATACTCATTTTTCTGCAATTCGGAATTCTGGATTTATCCGAGTAAACAGAAGATGTATTCTGAGGCGAATTCTTGGGTTTCACGATTAGTATTAATGACTTTCAGATGATTCTGTTTGTGAACTTCTATGCATGTGCTTATTTCTCGCCAAAGAGCAATATTGATACTGTACCTGCTTAGAATTAGTAATAGGAGACAGGGGGAAAAGATAGGGATAACTAAAATCATTACCGGCATGTCTGCTCTGCATGCACTGGTGTACAGCTGTACATTTTTCAGGGACAGATGGGCTTATTGAAATAAACAAATGCTGCAAAGTCCAATCAATACACAGAGAGAGAGAATGAAACACTTTAAAATGTTTTCTATTGAATTCCTGAGTCCAAAATAGGCTTAAAATAAAAATGCACAGATGTACAAAATGGCACTTTTGATGTTCTCCTTTACAAAAGGGCTGACTTCTGTTAGTCAAAGTGTCAACATACATTGTGCAGCATAAGTGAGAGAAATGTCAAGTATAGAGCTCTCCATTTCTTTGTAATTTAATCAATAACACTCTTATTATTTCAGGACAAAGCAATGCCTATCAAATTTGTCTGAAATTTTTGTTGGAGACCCAACTGAGTATCTGAAAAGTTGTTTTGTTTTTGGTGTTTATTTTGGTTTTGTTTTGTTTTTTTTCACTTCGAGATGCAAAAAAGGAAGCTTTTATTACTCTCAAACTTAATTAAATTTGCAAAATGAAGTACTTTCAAACACACAAAGCAGCTATGTATTTCTGGAGGACAGCAAGACATAGAGGAGCTCATAAACTGCACTTTGTACAAGGGTGACAGCAACTCCAGTGTGTAAGAACTCCCACCTTTCACCACAAAACCTATGATGATTGCTGTTTGTCATCTCTCATGGACTGAAAGCTACCACAGTGACTATTGCAAATTTTGCAGTCTTGTAGTAACTGAAGATGAAATTCATGAAATAAATTAACTTCGGTTAGAAGGGCTGTGATCACTAAACTCCTCCCTTCCTGGGCCCACAAAAGCTTATCCTTCCTAAGAAGTCTCTTACACTGAGACAGCTGCAATTTGCAAATCTAATGATTTCAGTAATTCTGTAAATTTAGATATAGAACACTGGAACAAGTAAAGAAATAAAAATTTAGACTCGATAACCAGGCACTAAAAAAAAAAGGACTTGGAAAAATAACAGGATAGGCTTTGTGGGACAGAGAAGAAAGAGGGTCAACAATCAAAATGGCTACTGAAGTACAATGTGGATTGAAATCACCCTTCGAAATTCATTTTAGTAACTGGCAATCTTTTTGATGACTACTGGTAACGACAGGTGATGCCTCTTACAGTTCTGGAATTGGGCAGTATCATCACTGTACATGCTGCAGTTGACAAACTCCAAAACTTATAGACTTTGAAAAACAAGAAAGTACCTAGAATTGTGAATTATGATAGACACAGAATTACAGAGTTCAAAGGGTAGGCCAATGCAACTGACAGTAAACAAGAATAAACACTTTAAAATTAGAGTAACTACAGGTTAGAGTACAGAGTAGGCCGCGCTGTGGCACTATACTTCTGAAACTGGAAAAGAAAAGATTCCTGGAGATAGCAACACCCAATCAGTAGAACATATCCACACTTCTCTTCCTAAAACAGCATAAGAAATTATGTTTGAACATTATTTGCATTACATTTTTTTCCTCTATGAGCTAGCCTACTGGAACTGGAAACGTTAACTTCTTGTCACTTGACTGACCTCACGGTTTGGAATCAGATGCACTGCCCTCTTTTCTGAGAATTTGGGAATGAAAAGAGTGCTAAAGCAGAAGTGGTCTTTGTGGAACAAAACTTTGGTTAGATTGGGGTACGACATCACTCCTCAAAAGTGGCACGAGAAGAACAGTTACAACAAGCCACCAATACTACACACAGGAGGAATGGTACTAGGGAGCACTGTTTGCAGTAGGCTTCCAAACCTACAAATGGTACAGGGAAAAAAACCAGCAAGCAACCATTTCACAATGACACAGCAGAAATGAAGAAGAAACAGATGATCTGTGCTTGGCCTTTAACAACAGTGAAGGTTCAGTGTGGTGAAGCAGTACAAAGTAGTATTTCAGTTTCAGAATTCTAAATTTTGCAGGAAACAGTATGGACAGATTTGACATAGCTTTCTTATGCCAGAACTCATTTCCTTCCTTTTTAGATCTATACTGTCACCACAGCGTTTCTGCATCTCAGACTTGGCCTGTTTCCTGTACCAATAGAAAATACGACTTTGGTTAAGGATTACTGCAGATCAAGAAATACACACTTAACAATAACTCAAGGAAATGATCAGTGCACTGCTCAAATTCCACTGCAAGCACAGCTATTTCTCTGTTGAGTTACGGGACGAGAGAGAAGTCACTGCAAAGAATGACCTTACAAGAAAGCAAAACCAGTTAAAAGTGTCGAATCTGCAGAACTTTCATGAACATGCATACATGTCAATAAAAAAAAAGCATTAATTATTGCAAGGAAATAAGAAATATGTCTACAGCTACTGAACTTTGGCATTACAAAGAATATTGTACAAAACTACTGAAGTAGCCAAAACTTCACACTCTTCTATCTCAATATAATTTCACTAGTTACTTTGTTTTCAGTGAAAAACTCTATTTTGGTAGCTGATTCAAAGCACAACTGATATTTTGTCTTTAAATTAAAAGCAAACATTTCTTTCTCACTCTCTTCCCCTCTGCTTTTAAAGAACACAGTGTGAGCACCTTATTAATGAATTATTCACTCTGAATCTGTGTTCATTTATAACGAAGCACAAAATCCTTTTACACTGTCCCCCAACTGGGTCACTTGCCTCTGAATGTCAGTGCTGGGTTTTGCTGTGCACCCGAAGTCACCACAGCAGCAGGTAGCCTTTCAAGTAGATCATGATTAAAATTGAAGTCAATTCCTGCTTTACAAGTCTGTGAGCCAAGCCAATTTGTCAGCAACTGGTTGCGGGCAAAAGTACAAATTTCTATCTGGCCTATTGAATAGCTAATTTGAGTTTGTTTTCTGGAAAAACAGTAGCCTTAAAAGCCAAACACTTAAGAACACAGACAGACACTTGGCCAGCATCACACCATGGCTTCCTTCCACACTTTGTGAAGCTAATTGGAGGCCCTAGTCTGCAAGTGCTTTGCATGCATAATAGGTCCATGGGCCATAAACATATGCTTCTTTTCCATGTAACAGCACTCCAGCTTCAATTGTGAGGGCCAGAGGAAGTGAGCAAGAATAAAAAGATTATACTTACTGTAAGGAACGCATTCATACTGAACTTCTAGATATTTGTATGTTCCAGGACAAGGATCAGGAAACACATCTGACCCAGTAACTACTATACACTGTGTTCGGTTGTTGCACCTGTAATGGGAAAAGAAAGCAAGCTAATTAATTTAAAATTACATTTAATTTGCTAGTTCATACTAAAGGACTACATTCAGTGCTAACTCTCTTCACACTTGGGCAGTTCAATCCATAAGACAACAAAGTTAATTAGTACTAATTAGCCAAAGTCCAAAAGAAGGCTTCAGGACAATATTATAGTTCAGGCTTTATACTTTTAAATTTGGAGTTTGATGCTATCTTAACTGTCCTCATTGGTAGAGATAGCTGTACCAAGTACCAAGTTTATACTGATTTGATACTACTGTTCAATAAAATGAAAACAAAATGCAAAGATGATATGATTTTAAAAATGTGCAATTTTCAATCATGTATAATAACAACAATGAGTAACTCCTTCCATCTTTAGGGACATACACCCTGCTGAATGGTTTTACATCTCAGAGAGATTTTTCTTGTGATTCAAGCAAATTATTTTGGTTGGAAGAGCTATTGTAGAGAACGAACATTAGCATTTCCATTTTAATTATTTTAGGAGCCATTGGTGGACTCTAAGCTTCCTCTGTTAGGCTACAGGAAGCAGTAAAGAATGACCACTCGAGGAAATAAGAAATATAGTTAAAAAGAAGAGCTGCAAGAAAATGAATTCAAATGTATTTTTGAGGAGACTGAAACATAAAAATTATTTGCTTAACAATGAAAGAAAATGCATTTTGATACAAAGAAGAACTTTATTACAATGCCTCTTAATTGTGAGAATCTACTGAACTTAATGTTTTTGAAGGGTTTTTAATACTAACACTAATACTAATACTAATACTAATACTAATACTAATACTACTAATACTAACAGATTTTAGAATACTATAATTTTTTACAGAACAAAAAAAAAAAAAACAACAACCCAAACAAACAAACAAATATTAGCTTGGAAGTTAAAAGTGAAAAAACAACCACCTAACCTTGAAGAGATGGTCAAAATGTAATACAGAAAAACAGTCACAAGAAAGTGGAAAAAAAAAAAGAGAAGGTCAGGGAGTTTGGTGACTAATAGGGAAAGAGCTTGGCTGATCTTCTAGGGGTTAGTTTTGTTTGTCAGCAAACTGAATAACAGAAGTCTGAACTTAAGTAATAGACTAGCCTTTGACTCCAGCTGTACATCAACTTCTCTACTGCCCTACTTCTTCCTATGGTCCCTGAATACCACATATCCCGAGCTAAAATAATCTGCCTAGTATCAGTGGCTTTCCACAGCTGTACAGTGCCAACAGGTATTAGAATAATTCATGCTACCTCATAAAAGGTAGAGCAAATACATTCAAAGAACTCCAATATAAATCACTTTCTTTTTTATATAGTAACCAAACCAGCACAGAGCCAGTCAGGACATGCTGTGCCTCTCTGCTGAGCAAACTCAGAAACAAAAGCTCTTCTGACTCGATCAGTTAACTCTTCTTTTCTTATTCCTCTTCTCTTTTTTTTTTAAGTTGCTTATTTCTACCATCATAAGCCTCATAATTGCAGAACTAATTGGAAATACTCAGGGATTTCTATATATATACAACCATGGATACAGATAGATGGTGAGGAATTCATCTGCTACCTTTTCCAGAGGGCACAGCCAGGTCTCCTGCACAGCTATTGCATGAATTATGTCGCCCCACTCCCATCCCAATGGCACAGTCAGTCCGTGCAGCAGCTCGTGCAGGATGTCAGAGTCTGGAACGACTCTGACACATGCAGTGGCTTCAGACCCAGGCTGAAGGGATGAAGTGTGCACCCAGCTGCTGAGAAAACCACTGTCCTCAGTCTGTAACACTGAAAATGTACACACAGCCCCTCCCACGGAGGACAAAATGCTGCTCTCGTGTGTGTGGTGTAGATGGAGGCTGTAGAAGCAGAAGGCAACGTGGCCCCAAACCTCACAGGCCTCTCTGCAATATCCCCGACACAGGGGTTTTTACGTGCTACACCTCAGGTACACTAACCAGCATGAGAAAATCTGGGATGTAAGATCTTGTAACAAATTTTTTTATATTTGTGTTTCTTTAGCAGAAACCTTACGCTGAAACCAGAGTAATTCCTACAAGACTTCTCCTAGTGCATCATTCAGTATGATGATTTCCACAGCTTTGAGCTGTATGAAAATTTTATTTTATACTCAAATGAGCAGCAATTAAGACAGAATTATTTATTTGTTACAAAATAAAATGAGTACGTGTTGGGAGAAATTGCTTGAGAATGAAACTAACCAAGGCCATATTCAGCGGTGGGAAAAGGATGGACTTGTTTCCCTGTGAAGAGTTGTTTTCTTCAGTTTCATTTTCTCCCAGTAAAAGATTCATAATGCTGCCATCAGCCAGGAAACTGAGAAGAACTTCATGCTAGATTTTATCACAAGGATGTGTAATAATAATTCAGAAGAAAATGCAGGTTTTTTTCTTTGTACAGTAAGTGTCAGAGTCAAACTTCAGGCATTGAGTGGTGTTTACAGGAAACTGATGACACTATAAAAACTTCTGACTATTCCTTTATGAAAACTTTCACCTGCTGTGCATATGGTCACCTTTTGCCCACCTTTGGCCAAACCCCAAACCCTAAGTACAAAACAACAAGCTATGCCTACTGCTGCAGTATCCAGCAGTGCTATCAGGCCCACCGGCCCTTCCCCAAGAAGTGCAATTACTTGAATAACTACACGAATAGTGTATTTGTGCTTTAAGTTGTAGGTTTTCCCATTTCACTGATTTTGCTGCACTGTTGGCTGTATTTTATAAAACCAGAGTAATTTACACGCCCTTCTAAGATTTCAGATTAAAGACACTTGATTAGGATATTCACAGTTTAAAAAGTCAACATTCAGGTAATGATTTTTTACATATTTAGAGGTCATATTTCCATTGGAGTGAAACTGTCAAGAAAAAAAACCAGCAACTATAGGAACTGTTAATCCCAATTCATGGGTTACAGAGAAGAGATGAAGAATATGTGGACTTTGTAGAGGTAGTTCTGAGACAAGTAATTCAGGGAATTTACACTACTGTGATTTGTTCTCTGGATAAATTAAAGCCTTCTGTCTGCTGCACTGTCTTTATCTGTAAAATCAGTGATACTAACTTCTCTGTTAGTTATTGGCCTGTAGTTCTGCTGCCATCTGCAAAAACCATTTTACAAACTCATAAGGATTTTAGTAGAGCTTCTTTAAGTCAAGAAGCACTGAATTCTGTGCTATATTGGATAAAAGAGCCTCCACTCTCCACAAAATAGCACTAAACACTAGATTTTCCTACGTGGTTACAGATTATCAAAGCTACCTCATCACTACCACAGCAGAACTCCAGAATTTTGAGAAATGTTTACACTTAGAAACACTGTGCTCAAAGAAGAGGATATTGCACTGTTACAGCCTTAAATCTGGTGACCCGTTCCTTTTTGTAATGGGCAAGCACCTTTTGTGTCACAGGATTCTCCAAAACAAGACTACTGTAGAAATGAAGTGCCTGGGAATTTGCGAAATTGGCCTAGACACCATCAGGGGAAAAAAAAAAAATTCCAAGCCTCAAAAACACAAACTGGCAAATAACTTGAAGTTCCTCATTCATTTTAACCAAAGTTATTTTTTCTACACAATATACTGTTAATTTGGTCCATCTATTCAAACTCTTCTAGAATTGTTCCAATGAAGGTGTGACACAAACCAGCTGTAATGTCTGCAAACTTAACAGACAAATCACAAATACTTTGGTGTTTCAGTGTTTGTAATCTAGTGTTCAAGTTCTCTGTAAGTTTTAAGTACCATTTAAGTGTTCTGCAATCTACATAACTGCATACTATCCCAGCATATGTTAAAATATGGACATTTTCAGGGGGTTATGTACAATATTAAAGTTCATATGATTGCACACTGAGAAATGTCTTCATGCTCAAGAAGAATTCACAATATTCACAAAGATTTATGACGCAATGACTCGATTGGCAAAGACCTCTGTATAGACTCAGTAACAGCTAATTTAGGAAAGGTAATATACGAATTAAATTTGAAACACTTGTTAGGAGAAGACTAACTGAAAGAATGATAATTCACCTTCTTGTGCTAGCAGCGACAACAGTTTTGCAAGGGGAAATGCAGGAATTACCACTGTTCTCATGAATGCAAGGAGCAATTGTGTACTCTGACACTCGTTTCTTCCATATGTTAGTATGAATGGAGAAAGGTTACATCTTCATAATGCACATGCATCACTTAGAGTAATCTAAAAATCAAATGGAGTGTTTAATTAACAGTTACAGTATAATGTCTGAACTCTTTTCACCTCAGGAAGAAGACTGTTCAAATGAGGAATGGCCCTTCACATTTCAGATGAATACAGAAAGAAAAAGGAAAGTAAAGCAGCTCCAGCAGGGCTTTTATTATCTTCTGCTCATGATGTAGCCATGTCCCTGCTGCATCCATCCTCTCTGCTCAGCTTTAAGGACAGCTGTATTTTCCATGATAATCTGTTTGTATTTCAACTCTAATCTTGACTTGTACAATTCCCAACAAATTGCTTTACCTCTTTTTTATTATTATTTTTATTATCTCATGCTTATTATTGCACTTTTTCATGTGCAATGTATGGAGATGAGATTCCATGTGCAATCTATTGTGTGAGGTGTTTTAATCAATAATCTTGTTCTGCTGATTAAGCAGGGGCTTCTGTTTTGGCAAGATAACATTAGTTTCTCCTGTCATGCTCCCAGAGCTATTGGGAATCTTCAGCAGATCATTAGATATGCTACAATAAAGCTTTGGTACATTCTCTTTTCTTTCTTAAATTGCTTCTTCACTGTCCTATCATTCCTCGTCACTGCTGGCACTGCATTATTATTACAGCTCCCCTGAAACTTGCACTAGGGCTATGTCTGCAGGCCATAGGATGCCATTTTCAATTGAAGCTTCTGCTTGAAAATATAAATTAAGAAAATTTCATTATCTCCTGCCAAGGGCCATTATTCACCATTGTTCTAAGGAAGATTAAAAACGCACAATCTATGGACTTGAACAAATACTCCAGCATTAAAATGAAAAACAGAGTGTATCATGACTGGACCAGAAAGCGAAGCACTGGGATCTGAGAAACAGATTCTGGAAAGACATTAGCACTACATGGATCAAAACAGCTGACTGAGGGAAGAGGTCATCTTTGTGGGCAAGCCACATCTGACACAGAAAGATTAAAACCAGATCCTTTTCAAGTGGTTCTTGCAGTTTGCAAAAATAAGGTGTATATATAAGGCATAATGCTTTTGTTTTGCATACACAACTTTGACAAAGATAGTAACATAAAAGAGACATCATGTTATTTTGAAAAGGATATGGAATAATTTATAGCCAGAAGAGAACTATCAAAATAATTTTGTTTATTCCTAATGGTGTATTTCTGTGAATGCAGTGTTTCCTTAAGTAGGGTAAAATGCAAAAACAGAACATTCACATGTGATTCACCATTAAAAAAAAGATACAATACAAATCCAGATTTAATAAATAAAATTAACTTTTAATAACATTGTTGATACATTAAAAAAAAAACTATCTTGGTATGTTTTGAGACTTTCAAGTCAGTTCTGACGATATTTCTCTTTCAGCATATTGATTAAATACTTAAAAGCCAGCACAATGGCATGTTCCTGCATATCGCCTGCAGCAACCTGCTTAAACACCACTGGAGGCACGTAAACTCCGAGCTGTAGCAGCACATACTCCATATGGTCTTCTTGTTCCTTATTCACCCTGGGTGAGCTGCAGTCGGAGTAAAAAGATACGGGAATATGGGATGAATGCACTTCATGCGATGACTTACACTGAAAAATTCCTGAACCTCATTACCCAGAGTAAGTAGCTGTCTTTACAGATGTATTCCTAATGGTCTACAACTGCCATGTGAGATGTGTTTTTGCTTTTGTATGCATAATCACCAAAACCTCCACTCCTGTCATCAAATGCAAAGTTACATATGTATGAAGATGTCAGCTATTACTTAAATGTTATGTTTTGTTACAAAACTTACATATAAAATAGAGAACAGAGATTTTATTTTAGGGATATTTTGATATATATAAGTATGCACGAAGTAGGTAAGTATGCCACAGTAGATAAGTTTAAAGGAACGTATTTAAATTCTGAGTTTGAAATTCACTTCACAAGCCATGCATTATTACATACTGAGACCTAATGAGCTAGCAACTTAAGCCTAACCAAAGCCTGGAAAAAAGACGTGCTAAGAAAATCCAGCCTTCCTACAAAGCCTGGATTTGAGGCAGGATTGGCCAGCCATCGCTGCCATTTCCACAGCGCTCAAACACTACCCTTCCCATACAGGACGAGTGAGTGCACATCCTACAGAGCCACACACCCTGAAGGATAGATCTATAATCCTGGAACTGGCCTTTTACAACCCAGGAAGACATACTGGCAAAGTTGCTTATTCATGTCTAAGATTTTCTAAAAATTAGTTTTAAGGTAGAAGCCCCAAAACTACTACAGGGGAATGAGCATACAAAAAGAAAACAGCACCTATTTTACCGAGCTCAAAGAGAAAACAGATTTAGTGAGCTGTGCTTGGTAGTTTTCACAATCTACGAGAAAAAAGGAGATACACGAGCAGGTATGAAAGCAGAATTAGGCCATAAGAGCTGTGTCTAGATAATGGTGACTCTCCTATGACTGCTAAAGCAGTGAGGCATCCTAGAGCTTGGTTTGAAAATTCATGAACCAGCCCGGGGATTTTCTATGCACTGGGCAATGTGACCATTACAGTAATAAATCTGGGGGATTTGGATGAAGAATATTTGGGGTGAAGAAAAAAAAAAAGGGTTTTTTCTCCCTTCTGTTTTCTTTTTAAATATAATATTGATGATTTGTTGAATCTTCCTAATTACCAAGTAAACATATATAGGGAAGCTAAATAGTGCATAATTAATATTGCAGGAGAAGGTGCACCATAGCCGTGTTTCCATTCGCCCAATAAAAAAATGCAATAATATTTAATTGTGCTTTCTTTATACAATGTAATCTTGTGGGAGTCTAAGGGCACGCATTAAGTATAAAAACTCCAAATAGACAATAAAACACAGCATAAAATATGCAACTCCCATAGGCCCTTTCTTAGAATTACCCAGTCTGATTCGCTATCAATGAATGCGTATCAGACTTGTATGGCAAAGTAATTTAACAATATTTCTTGCTTTCAACCTCTTCTTACAACTTTAATACATTTAGTTATGACCCTTTGCCTTTTAGCATTCATGTCCCTAAGTTCAAAGCAGTCACTGTTAAAATGAGGAATCTTCTCACATCTAAGCTATCAGAAATAGTTCTTCTTGTTACAGTTCATCCTTGTTCTAATACTTTGCTTATTGGTGTAAATGCTAGTATTATGGGGTTATCATTAACCTGAAACTGGAGCATCAGATAAAAAAGGGAGAGAAAAAAAAAGAAAAAGGAAAAGAAAATGTGGATTCCAGTGGAATACATTATTCCTGCTTTCTCTTGGTATTTTTAGGTGCTTTTATAATCCCAGTTTTCTATCTCTACTACTTTCTACCACATATACCAAAGGCCTACTAGACCAACCAGAGCTTGTGAGGAGATGGCTGTAAATCAAGGACAGTAAAACTAAGTATCAAAGATGCAATGAGGTGTGCAAAGTAAATGGAACAATCTCCTGGTGAGGTCTGCGTAGGTGCAAACCCAAACCCCATAACAGTGTGAAGCAGAAGAGACCTGCTTTTTAGAGCAAATGTTTCTAATGCAACCCCACCTGAGGAATAAGAAATGGAAATACTGTAATTTTCATAATAATAATGTCGTATTATTTACAATCATGCATACTTGCAAGCAAGCTGCAGCATGGGATTACAGGCAGCGTACATTTTGGAACACCAACTAAGCCAAGCAGATCCGCACTGCTGAACAGTAGTAAGTTCAAAAGATCCAATTATATGTTTCACCATTTAGACAAAATAAATAGCCTGCAGCGATGCTTACTTACTAATGAAAACTTTAGTAGTGCAGCATCGTTGTATCTGAGCAATTTGCACAGATTATTCACACCGAATGAGCACGAGTGCAGCATCATGCCTCGTGTGTCGAGCAGGTTTCAGGGGAGAAACATGGGGCTGTGTAATAAACCCAGAGCTTTACGAAGGGGCATTTATTTCAGAGGCACAGTACTAGAGCAGAGCTATAGAAAATCCAAGAGAAAATCCTGAAGCACAGTGTCTGATCCTTAGGAATAACACTGCAACAGACTTGCAGGAGAAGAGACTACCAGGTAGAGAGTATAGGATAAGAGTAAAAACCCTTTTCTTGCAGCACAGCTGATCTTTTTTATCCATGGCTTGGCACGCAGCATATTCATAAAGTAGTTAAAAGTTATGTAACTTAAGACAGCTTCTGAGTCATTATTAAATGAGTAACTTGAAGAATTACAATATTGAAAACATGTAGCCTCATCCTTCACGTTAATTTGCACAGATCTGAAATACATTTTTAACAATCACCCACTTTAATTACTAAAATCAGGTATTTTAGATGACAGGTATGATTTGTTACTGCAACTTTTGAAACAGAAGCATTCGCACACTTTCAGCGCTCACACTTCCACCAGACCTCCAGGTCTGTGCAATGCAAATTCAGCTTGATTCGCTTCATTCTCCTGAGTTTAACACATCTCTTCTGCTTACAGAAATGCATATTCAACAAAAAACTATTTTGCCTCTAACAGGAAATTAAGATTTAGTCATTTACAGAATTGGCCACTGAGACAACCAGAATCCATAGAATCCTTCGGCTTCCCTGTGCAATGGGCAGGCTGAGGACAATTTCACATGGGGCATGCAGTGGGTGCAACCCTAACTCAACTTTAACACATGCATTCACCTTGAATAATTAAAAACATTATAGCCTATATCAATTAGGAGAAATTATTCATAAAAATGTTCACCTATTGCAGTCAGCATATGGAAAAATGATCATATTTTTAACAAGGGAAATGGGAAATCGCTATGGGATGCCCTACTTAGATTAAATTAGCGAGATCTTGTTATCAGACCATATAAAAGATACACCATAATAAGACGTGACCTTGCAGAACCTTGGAGCCGATCCGTGATTTTTCCCCCTATAACCCTTCCTAATTATCTGCAAAGTTACAGACCCTTTTGTGGCAGATTATTTTTCTGTGAATAGTGAGGGGTTTTGGGCTTTTAAATATTTAATTAGTCTTCTGATATGAGAATTGTTGCACATGCCAACTGCTTCGATTTTCAAACTGTGTTCATCCTAATTATGTTCAGATTTAGATTGGTCATCCCAAACCTCTCACTCTTGTAATTATTTACTCCTTAAAGATCATTCAGCAGAGAAATATTTTTCACCCTTATGGCTCTTTCTTTCCACAAATGGCTTTTCTGGTCCGTTAATTACCCACTCAGAGGATTAGAGTTTGTAATAATGCAAAAGATCCTGCATGTAAGATGAGTTTTACAGGGTGAAAAAGAATAAATTGTTTTTTGTAAACTTGCCTTGGGGAATATCCCCTTTTTGGGTTATCATTTTCATCAACAGAGGCCATGTGCCCACTGCTGCATATCCACCAATTCCATAGGGCCGCAGAGTGACTCATTTATACAGCTCAACAGAAGTCAGAGCAAAATGCTGAGCAAGAGACAAAAGACAATTTGGTTATTTTAAGAGATTTATAAAAGTGCAATCTGCTAGCAAGAAGGTACAACCCTTTTTCTCGTAATTCTTACTGCAGATTTCATGGCCTTGAAGTTACACATATTTAACTGATAACTAATAATAAAATTACAACTTTTCTCATTTCATCTGCTGATTTTTTCCAGAAGTGCTGTCCCTTGGTAGATCTTTAATCAACTCTGTAACACTGGTGTCATTTCCTATTAAAATGTGTCTGAGAGTCCTCACTACAAGTACTTTCTTTTCTTCTGAGAGGAATGCCTGCCACAAAAGCACTGTTATTCATTACCCACAGTGATGTCTGGATCTAATTATCATCTGGAAAGCTTGCAGGGCTTCCAGGTATAGGACTTCCTCTGCAAAAGTATGCTGTTCTAACTTGGAAAGCACAATCCCACTTTTTCTTTGCAATCTGAAGTTAAGGGATTACGTTACTGATTTGGACTGTGCACACTCTGGTTCCTGGAACTTCCAGTTTTAAGCCTAACAAAGTTTAGGGGACTGCTTCAGTTTGCTTGTTCTCACATCTGCAAAAATCCTGTCTATTCTGCAGTTGGTTTATACACAAGCCACGCAAATTCACCACTGTAAAACATACATCAGAAAATTCACTGGCTTCATTTTGCCAATGCACAGATAATCTCTAATTGTGTCAAAAATATTCATGATCTAATCCTTTTATCAAACTGTCTACCACTGAAGGAGTCTCATGTGCCTGCACAATTAAAAACCACATGTTAGCCATACATAATACTGTGTTACATTTGATGCAAATCCTTTACTATTGAAATAAGCACTGGGCTGACAGCAGGAAGTGGCTGATAAGAAAGCAACAAGGCACTGCTGATGGCATTCATGATAAGTGAGCTCTAACTCGTATGTGTTCTGTCTATAGTACATTACCCAAAGTGCTCCTGTTTTAAATGTGACTCCAGGAGGTGTTCTTTTGCTGTATCTCTGTCACGAAGGCAGCAAAATTATCCAAGAAAGCTAAATACACAAAGTAAATTATGTTTTTCATACCCACCAGTGATGCTGGCACCAGAATAATATACTGAAAGTAATATCACTGCTGCTACATCCTAGATGAGAAAACACCTACGGTTTCATGAGTGTAACAGTATAGTTGAACTCAATGTCTGTAATAAATTCAGTAAACAGGGAAAGATTATGGGTTCAGAACTGTCACGTTATTGCTACACTTACAATTCAGCCTAAAAGAAAGTATTTAATAGACAGAGCACAAACTCTTGAGCTACGGCGAAACAATTTTACAGTGCTGCAAAAAGGTGTGTATTAAATACATTTCCAAATTGCTCCTATGTATCACAAGAAGCAAGGTACCTGAGAAGCAATGAACAGTTAGGTTAAAGATCACAGATTACTACTAAGAAAGGAATATAGATGCCTTTGCACCTACTACAGCAAAATACACATCTCGCCAGATGAAACATTGTACAGGTTGGTGTCACTGTGAAGAAGTAAGACTTCTTCCAAAAAGGTGTTCAAAGTGTGTGACTTTGGTCAGGGCAGCTTGCCCAATGAAATTATTTTTCTGCCTCATTTCTTCTCTCTTTTTCTGTTTTGCATGTGTGTATGTGTGGTAGAACAATTTGAAATTCCAAGGTTCCTATAGTTACTGTATTACTGGGTAAACCTGAAAAAATGGCTTTCAATAGTAAATTTGTAGTAAAGCTTCTGTACTGCAAGCGTATTGTAAATCAGGTTTGACATTGAAAAAAATTCCTTGTGGTAAGAACCTTTCCTTCCCATTGATATGTCTACAGTGGGCTAAAAATATCCTGAATACTGAGTATTCGGTCTATGTAACACTCTTAAGACTGCATTAACTTCATTGCAGTAACTTGTTTTATAGGCTCAGTTCATCATGACCTATAAAATGTTAAGCTGAAGTGCTTTAAATATCTGCTAACACCATGTGCAAGCCTGGGAGTACAAGGCACTGTGCTGTGAAGCGGCAAAGACAGTGCTCTTCTGAGAAAGTAGCACGCACTCTTATGTCACTGATATAAACAGGGTAAGCCTGCTAAATAATGTATGAAACAGGCAGCCAATCTTTATATAAGGCAGGAATTCTAGCTGAATTCTTTGTGTGATTTTATTTTGCCAGTATGACATTAGTTTTTGGGATTGCTTCTTAAAAACCATAGAAGCTGAGTATCGTACTAGACTAAAGGACACACAGGCAAAATCCTTTCATTCACAGTTATTACACAAAGGAAAAAAAAAAAAAAACTTCTTTCATTTGTGGCAGTAGTATTTTTGCTAATTATTGTTCTGCAATATGGAGAAGATAAAATGCAAAGAGGGAAATTATCTATGTCTTTCAGTAATCATGGCCCATTTATTAAGCAATTAAATTGCAATTTTATTATTAGAGAGGAAAGAAAGAAATGCTGTAAAATACCACTATTGCTTGTATCTTTGATCCTTAAACTCTTCCATTTCAGCAACCTCATTAATGTCAAAATGCCATGAATATGGCCACCCCTTTTTAGAATGTATACCTTGGGCACAGGCAGAATCTATGGGATTCAATAAAGAAGATTTTTCTTGTTGAATTCAACTAAAAGCTTAATTGAGCCACGAAGGTCAGAAGGTTCTTTTTATTGTAAGTAGGAGATTATTCTGTGGCACAAGGAAATTTACAGAATATTAGATCTGCTAATTTCTATACTACTCTGCAGATAGTTTTTAATTTTTAAACCCATGTTACTCTTCTATTTCTTTCCTCTGAATTAAACATCTTCACTGTAATAATCTTCAAATTCTATTTCCTTTGTGTTACTAATGAAAACTTTTCACTTTCATGGCTACTGCTGACTTTTAACACTCGAAAGTACTCATAATTTACTTGCATATATTTAATTCATATTAATCTGTCCTAATTTATGATCTATACCCTGCTCTGCCCATCTTCATGTACCTTTTCTGTGTCAGTTCTGTTTACTAAGTGATATTCAACAGACTTCCTATAGTGCTATGAACCTTAACAGGCAGCTTTTAATTGCCTCGCATAGGAAACCACATCACTATTAATTCCACAGCAACAGTATAAAATAAAACTATTGCTTCTCAGACTCTAGAGCAATTAGACCTCTCGGCTATTTGGCTAACTCTGCTTCATGATACCCAGTGCAGTTAATTATATTTTTTGATGTTAATAGTCTCTGTCAGTTTCAAGCATAACTCCTCTTTGATGAATATTTAAATTATATTTGAATAAAAAAATAATCTTGGTTACATTTCATATTCAGCAGTCATCACAGCTTAATAAAGGTCTCCTCAGAAAGGGTTGAGATAAATGGCTGTATGAACACATGTATAAAGTCCTAAATCAACTTATCAGATAATGTAGATGTTTTGGCTAAGTATTATAGAGGTTTTATTGGGGTGGGAGGAATTAATAGGCTTCAACTATTACATTATTATTCTATATGAACTAAATTTGGTGCAGTAATATATAAGTAAATCAGAACATTTTAATAATAAAGTTCTGAACCAGGAACTTACATTGGCTAGACTAGAAATATGAAAACCATGCAAAATTCATGCAAACTCATTCAAGAGGGCAAAAAATTCAACTGAAAGGTGCTGAAGGTTAAGCATTGTTGTCTCAGTCAAGTTCTCAAAAAATTAGCAAATTACTAAGAGAGGTAATTACATAGCCAAGACATATAGTACGTGATTAACTGGGCTAAACAGAGTCACACCTAGTAGAGACCATTTCAGCAAGCAGAAAAAAACCACAAGAAAATCACAGGCCGAAGCATGTATTTCACATGATGAATACACAAGCAACAGCATATAGTACTTAAAATTTTACGTAGACATAGGTATAGTTAGTTACATCTATTCTCACCCCATGAATAGCAAGGGAAGACTGATGACTATGTATATATGATCCTGCCAGATAAGAGATACGCTGACTTAAGAAGAATTTGATTGTGGTTTTGCCAGTAATAAAGGAAGAAAACTACTTGAGTATAAGATATGAAAACAGTAAATAGAATATCAAGCTACACCCTAGTTAAATAACGAATCCCGTATTTTTTGAAGTAAACTAAATCTAAATTTTAAATGTAATTAGTTGGTATGAATGATCCTTTTGTTGTTTCTTTTGTAGCTTGTCCAATGTCCTGACTACAGCCACACGCCTGTGTTATGTGCTTGCACGTGTGTAGTAAAATTTCTTCTGCAGAAAACTAAAATAGAACACACTGCAAAATGATGATCAAGTACCACTGACAGCTATTTCCTCTCACCTGACTACTAAGAACCTCGTAATATGAGGATTTGTATTTCATTTACTAAGTAATGCCATGATAGAACAACCCCATAAATAAACCCCCCTATTTTTAATGAGTAAAACTAGACCTACTACTTTCATATTAAGAATTAATGATAGTGAAAATACACAACGCCAGAAAAGGTTCTTCTCAGTCACGGGTATTACTGTTTTCTGCTGTAATAACGCCAAGGACTGCAGTGTGCTTCAGGAACCTTCTGGGCTCTGTGATTATGCCTTGCTCGTTGAAACAGTCTACACGTATTTCTGCTTTTTTCTTTATATTTGAGTCATAACTAAATCTTGTGACTAACACATAGAAAACAAAACAAAAATCAATCTGGCCACGGCTCGGTATTGTGAAAAGCTGAGTTTCACAATAAAGAGCATTTTAAGCTTCTGCTACATCAAAATAGTCAGAGGGTTGACTGCTGTACTAAGACCTACGTCTGTTTCAGATTAATAGAAGTCTTCATTTTAAAAGGGTGCTTAAGAAAAGACATCTAATGTTGATAATGTTGTATGGTAAATGTTTTGTGAAGCAGTTGTAAGCAAGCTGGAACAGAAAACGCTGGCATGCCAAAGCAAAAGGTCTTTCGTGAGATCAGCCTCAGTACCACAGAACCTCTGATGCGTGCCAACATGCCCGATCCACAATAGCCTGTGCTACCCTGTCATCAGCACCGGGATTTCTCTGACATAAAAAGGAAAGACATGCAGAAAGAAGAAAAAGGCAAGGTGTACCTCTTATTCAAAAACACTTTTCACCTGATAGTATCTCTAGCAAAGAGAGGCAACGTTCGGCTGCAGAAGGAAAAGCACGGGAAAAAGCAAGGATAGCAGCAGGGGTCAGCAGAGCCCTAGCCTAAGCCTGGCAGACCCCCGAAGTGCAGCGTGTCATTACCTCAATCACAGGCAGCTCCAAATGGCAAAGGATAAAACCCAGCCCGTGAAAAAGGCTCTAAGTCATACCCAGAAATGCAAATCTGAAGTGTGCTGCAGTTTAAACACCAAATCAACCCCGGCCCCTGTGCAAAGTAACTGTTTTCAAAAGAGGCTCTGAAATGCTTCTCTTTGGAAGTCCTGCAAAGGTTGGAATTCAGGTCTGCAGTGACCCACAGCAGGTTCTGCATTCTACCAGCAAAGCACCTGTGCCAAGTTTCCTTTTGACTACACCTTTTTGCTACGATGAATGAGATTCATTGGTTATAGATTTTACCCAATGTCCACCCAAGACTGGAGTCCAGTGGAAGATTTGCTTTATTCACTCGCATTAAACAGACCAAACTTGTTTTCACTTGAAAGGACACTAATACAGTGTGACAGTGCTTTCTCTGCAGACCTGACAAGCAGGAACAGGAAAGAGGGCTTGAGACATGAGTCTTCTTTGGAATAGAACTTGTTTTGTTTTCTTTCGAAAGTGTCTCATTCATTAATATACAGGATTTTTCAAAATGACCTATTTCTTTGATGTGTGAATAGATGGAAAGAATGAACGTCTCCAGTCTCCCAATCTCCCATGGGATGGATTAAGAAAAAATAAGTCTCGGGAGAAGGAATGGACATGCTGCTGCCTTCAGCTTTCCCGTGGTCACTCAGCAGGGCAGGGGCGCGTCGCCCGCATTCTGAAAACCCTCTGCTGAAGTGCAGCTGTCTGGCAGAGAGATGATGGACGTAACAGGTTAGGAGCACTGCCATGTGAGAAAAGTTCATGGAAACAAGAACCCAGGCGTGAACTCTTCACTGGTGTCATGATGGACACGGTAATTGAAGGTACATGTGTTGCTTGTGCTATAGATAGGACAGGATGGATGCAACAGAAAAAACAAACACTGCTGAGGAGGATTTATTCCTCTTTTAATCCTTTTGCTTTTCTGCAGCAAAGTTTTAAAAGGGAAGAGTATTTAAAAAAAATTACAGTTGCCTAAGTTCATCTATTATACCTGACATGTTTTTGTTTAAGCTTACCTATGGAAAATGAGATTTGCTTTGTTTGTGCATATTTAGAAAGCAAATTTATACCGATTAAGTATGCTTAGTAAAGTTCACAAAAGCCACAATTATAGTATAAATTGTGGGTGAAAATAGAATTTAAAGGCTATTTCAGTGCAGAACTGATGTAACTGCTTTTCTGTTGCAGATCAAAAATCAGATCCAAAATAAACTGAATATCTCAACTGTGAGACTACTGTCTTTTAATATAGATGTTTACATGGTCTGCAAAGGAAGTTTAAACATTTTGAATTTTCTTTTTTGCAGTGTTTACAACACTCGGTACCAGATCAGAGAGCATACAGTTCCTATTTAAAAATTCAAGGTATTTTAGCCTTTATCACAAGGGAAACTGTGTTTTCTTTCTGAACTTCACGTTAATTTGGCTGTCAAGAGTAAATGTTTGAATTTTGCATCTAGGTAAATGATTCTATAGATTCTGAGTGAATAGGCTTCATTTTCTTTAAATACAAAATACTCATTTTCTACTGGTCCCAATAATAGCTATAACTACAATTGCTTAAAAACTAAGGTGTACAAATTGGAACAGACTCATCATTTCCTAAATATGGGGTTTATCAAGATTTAAAATTATATTATTCAAAATTATTATCTGCCACACCATCCAAGTATATATTTAAATATAAAAGTAAAAAAAAAAAAAATCTAATCGCACTGTCCTGGAATCACAAAGATAGTTATAGTGTCCAATCATGACAATAAATAACCATTAACTTCTCCTAAACTAAAAATTTAGGACTAGGAAAAATGATTTCTACTAAACAATCCCTATTTTTAATTCAAAAAGAATGGTCCCAGCATGCAAGAATCCATCTTAGCATCTTATTATTCCACTATAAAATTATATACATAAGAGACCTTTGATTTGAAATATATTTTAAGTACGCATTCAGAAATATCTGTTAAATATTTGTTATTCTTTTAAGCTAATAAAACAGACCCCCAAATTCTATGTGGTACCTAGGTAAGGCTTAATGCTTGTCCTAACAAAAACCTATGGTCCAGACCAGGGCTTTGAAGTCGACACTGGAGACAGAAAATGTTCATAAACACCCAGGCAGTTTGAACAGAACTCACACGATCCACCTGCAATCTGCTTGCCATGGAAATGGGTAAGATGAGGTCATAAGTAAATTTTATGCTGTTAATTTTCAAATCTCTGCCGTGCCTATAAAGAGCAGTATTAGCCTTATCAACTTCAAAGTTTCATGACAGTTTCTGCTACAGCCACACATATGCATTTTATGAGCAAGCAACTAGAGCAATTTCCTCAGGCTGCTTTGCATCTTTTGCCTCCCTGTTCATTTAATTTCTTTTTAAATGAAAAGGAAACAGAGGAGATTTGTCCCTGCTAAAGGACAGCAGAGCACACAGGAGTTTGACTATTTTACGATCCAACTGCCTGAAACGTGGGTCCTCTGCCACTCACTCACGCTACTTGCTCACCAAATATTCCAGAAATAAGCTTATTTCTGAACTGAACTGCAGCGTGTGCTAGAATCTCTCAAACTCGACGGTATGCAAACGCTGGGGTTAATTATCAGAGAAGTGTGAAAGAGAAGGATTTTCTAAAGGTCTACTCTCTTTCTTCAAAGCTTTAATTTTAACCATGCCAGTCTGAAGTTTACATAGAATCTAAACACATCTGAAAGACTTTATTCTGGAATAATTGGGATGTAATTTCAATCGGGGACTAAAAATTTAATAACTACTTTACAAAGGTAAAAGCAAAGCAATGAAGTCATTAGTGTTCTAGTCAGGCTTCCTAGGAACGCATTAAGTTAAAAATCTGTTGAGAACTGCTGAAAAGAAAGAATAGGGTGAGGTACAAAAGATTAAGTAGCAGCTCGTTCTGAGAAAGAGGAGCTGATGCATCAGTGGACACCGGCAAGGTCTGTGTGCTACTATCTCAAATTCTCTGGAAGGGGAGCAGGGCACGTGATTACATGGCTTTGTGTTAAACTGGAAATCTCATCTTATTTTTCAATCTTCAGATTTCACAGTATTGATCTCATTAAGCTACTGTTTTCACCTTGTAATTGCAGTAAATGTAGTTGCTGTGCAAAACCCGTGGAGTAATGTTGCAAATGAATAACGAGTACTTAATAATTGCTGTGGAACTACATTTAACTGTACGTCTAAACTGAGTTGAGTGGTCAAATGCAGTGGTAACATGGTTGACTGAAGTGATAAAAACAGGTCCTTAAAAGTAAACACTGCAAGATTTTAAGCAGAATTATAGAAACTATTGCTGCTTATTTCTAAAGGTAGACAAGAAAAGATTTCACTGTCATCAAAAGTTCTAACCAATTAAATAAAAAGGAAAACCAGTGAACCTGATAGTCCTTCAGGTTAGATTTTTCTATGCAATTGCTGCCATCAAAATACAGCTGATGCGTTATTTTTACATATCAGATCAAGGACATGTGCAGAGTACCAAACAACAATTTGCCTTAGACAACAAAAAATTACAATCACCGATGCAGTTATAAATAAATGAGATACAAGAACTTTTAATATTTCATAAGAAATTTGCAACATTCTTCTATGCTTGCAATATAGAACAAATTGAGCAATTTTGGAAAAGATTAAGCAAGACAAGAGACAGCTTTTCTACTTAATTACAGGATCTAAGAAAGAAAAATATGAAAGCAAACTTCCAAATTGCTATAAATGTCAGACAGAAATAGAAAGCAAAGTGTCAAATGATCTTTGCCATTTGTTCAGACAAAGAAAAAGAGAACAAAAATGAAAACCTCTTTGAGCACAGATAATCTGAAACAATGTCCTACATGTGATCCCAACTTTATTTTAATGTTGAACAAAGCATAAGAGTAGAAGATGGGCAAAGTTCAAAAATACACTTTGCTATAATAAATTTACAGCTGTTTAACTGAAAGGGAAAGACTGAAATTTCAGCTTTTCAGTAACAGACTGATGTCACTTCAAGCGAGATTGTGCCTCTATATTTGTCTCTGACTACCTTAATCTGTATATTTGCAGTGAACATAAGGAAGACTTTGATCAAAACACAACATGCATTTTACACAACAAGGAAGTCTACAGAGCGGCACTACATTTACAAAAGCAATTGAAGGTGGTTTCAAAGGGAGTTGACAGATTAGAGGATGATGACACTGCTGCTGCAGTCTCGATGGAAATCTGGCTTGATCTAATTAACGACTACGAACTGGAACCACAAGAAGATAATTCAAACATGATTTAAAGAAGTTATATTATCTTTTTAATAGTGTAGCAATGGAGCCTTTCCCTTACTGATCACAAAACAAGTCACAGGTTCAACACAGAACAAGAAAAAAAGACCTGATTTCCTTAATTTACCTCCAGCATTTGAAACTGAAGTCTGAGATCCAGCCCAAATATTTGACCACAGAAGTAGAAAACATCCACATATTCATATAAAAATGATAAAAAATTGTAAGAATCTCACTCATGACAACTCAAGTGAATTGGTAAATCAAAATGGAAGACTATTTTTAAGAGGTGACTATGTGTTACCATGTTCAAACAGAGCAGAGGAAATGGAGCACAGCAGGCAGGACGACTTGCATATTTCATCTGACACATCTGTGTACACGCACCAGAAAGCTTCCAGGTTATTCCCATCCCCTTTTTGTTCAGATTCCTCACTCTAGGAAAAAGACACTGGGAGGAAAACTTCCAACCAATCCTGAACTCATTCAGGCTGTTAGTTTAAGCCAGTAGCAATGCCAGTGACCGATTTGTGCTGACATTTCCACAACTGTCAGTAGTAGGTGACTGCTGCCTGTACACGGCCTTTAGCACAGGACTTTCTGTGAATCAGCTCTCATGCACCTTTTGTAATAAAAATACTTTTACTGGTGGCTGGGGACATGATTTAGAGGTGGAATTGGCAGCACCGGGCTAATGGTTGGATTCAATGATCTTAAAAGTCTTTTTCAACCTAAATGATTTTATGATTCTTGGTTGGTTCTTCTGTCTTCTCTGAATGTCAAGTGCTGTCAGTAAGAGAATGTAACTTGTGCTTATATGCACATGTATGCTCCTACACACATGTATAATGACATATAATCATCCTGGCATGTAATCATTCTGACATTTTCCACTGGAGGGAACTACTATTGAGAACTACAGCAGTGATTTACTGCATTTACTGAAAATACAGCAGCCATTTGGAAACATTTCTCAGGGCTGTCTGACCCCCTGAAAGACAAGGAGACAGAGAATCTCCAAATAACTGAATTGTTTCATTCTCCTTGAAGTTATCTTTCTGCTTTTTAATGTTTGTTTACAGAATTTAAAAAAACCCAAAACCTCTAATTGCAAATGGTAGTTTTGACTTCCTTTAAATATTATTAGATAGAAACAATACTACCTGAATAGCAAAGTGGCAATTACAACTCAACATTTCTTACAGTATATACCTCTCTCTCTGTATTAATGCAGGCATTTTTCCTCTGTATTCCTCACCATGATATGTATATTTTTACCTTTGTGTCATAATTTTGTAGGCATCTGGAAGGAAGCATTCTGTGTTCTCCATCTGGAAAGGGTCAGCATCACAGATCTTGTCGTCTGTCCGTCCATAGTTAGCACTTTCTATCATGATCACGTCGCTTCCTGGGCACCGCAGGTCGATGGAGTAGCCTTCGCAGGACAGCTCCCTCCTGACCAAACCAAACGGTAGCGCTGCTCGGCTGAAACCTTGAAAAAAAACAAGGACAAAACGGGGTTGAGCCTAAAGGATATATTGAATTGGACTATTCTTCTTCTGCCACATGAGCACTAACTCTCGTGTGCTAAAGGGAGTGCACCTTCACAGTTTGACCTGGTACCACGCTAAGTGAGGCATCTTTCATGGAACTGTCACATCCCTACACCACGGCTGCTGTGTCCTTAATCTGGGAAAGGAGGAAATTCCTTTTCACTGCTTCTAATCCTGGGCAGGGCAGACAGTGGTGCCTGTCGGCATGGCTACACTGCACGTTCCAGTTTCCACCTCTTTTCTCTCTGCTTCTGTCTCCACTCCTTGGGCACAGTCAGACAGGCTGCGTCTGGAAGTGGGAAGCAGCAGAGCAGGCAGGATTTGCAGAAGTGATTTTTAAAAAGAAAACAATACAACCACAAAAAAGCCCAAAGCCATAGTTCCAACTTCATTAGTCTTTCTTACTTTGTGTCTCCCTTTCTCCAGGAAGAGCTGGTTACTTTTGCTTAGCTGTTTTGTGACCTCAGCATGGACATGATCCAATATACATGCTGACACTTCACCTAGTTGAACTCCTTACTGTGTCTTTTACATAAATTTGACTACATGCAGATAAGATTTTGAAACAAATACAGAAATCATCACTACCACAAATTGCTGACACTTACTGCATAAAATCTCCCCCATCTCTCACAAAAATAATACATGTTTCACAGAATTTTAATTTTTAACGTTTTTTCTGCCTAATAGAATTCCTAAAAATAAGTAACTTCTCCAATGAAGCAGTATAAAATACTTTAGAAACAAAACAAGGTTCAGCTATTCATCCAGATGTTTAGTCTTTTAGAGACATTTCTTAAAGCAAAAGAATATATTACATCAGAATAAAACTATCTGTATACTACAGTTTCTTGTACACAGTTACTGATGGATTATTATTAAACAGTATTTCTGTTTCTCACAAAATTGTGTGACTTTTGGAAGATGAGCTGGGTAATGTGGCACTGTTAAAAACCTATTTCTTTAAAATAGTAAATCCTAAATTTTCTGCAGAATTTCCTACTTTTTAAAAATGCCTTCATAATACAGTAGCACAAGGCCATTATTGTTTCTGTGCAGGCTGTTGGAGACCAGTTGTGACAGCAAAGAGAAATAGCTGCTAGGTATGGGAAGTTGGAGCTCTGTGTTTTTCTGAAAGCAAAGAAAATAAACTTTTCTTAAAAAGTATGATGCATTGGAAGAAGCAAGGAAGCAAGTATCTAAAAAAAATCAAGAAGACCTTGAGATAAGCTCTTGATAGTAAATTTTCCCATGAACCAGAGGCTATCACTTTTTCTATTGAGTTCTGTGGATTAAAACTCCTACGATATGCAGATGATTATCTGTTAAGACTGCAGAAGTTTTTTCTACTGATCATGCAAGTAAAAGGATGTGGCTCCCTGGCAGCTGGAGCCCATCTTCCCATCCACCCCTCCTCGACCGGCACGTCCCTGCCTTCCCCTTGCACCAGCACCAGCTTTTGTACAACTTGTGGAATGAATTTATGCCAGGGGCTGGTCTGACCCTCACGTCGCTCTGCTGCAGGCAGCTGATGAGGTCCCAGAGGAGCAGATCTTTGGGCGTGAACTTGCCCAGCCACAAGGGGAACAGCTGGCCAGAGCCCAGTGACCAGGTCTGCCTTTACATTTTGTGGAACCACATCCTACAGGAAACCAGTGCTGTTACTCTGCCAGTATGTTTCAGTACTTGTTAACAAGGGAAGGAGCCATACTGCTGTGGAAAGCATCAAGTTCCATCTCAAATTCACTCCTGGCCCTCAGTTTAGCTGCACACACCATGAGCAATAACAAACACTATTATTACAGGCTTGCCGAGGTGTCATGGGCTGAAAGCTGGGAAGAGCTAAAACATGAATCCACCACATTAATACCCTGCATGTTCCTCCCATGCAGCAAATTAATACAGTGAAGACAGAAGTCACTCACAGCCCCATAAGGGCGTGAAACAAGCACAGAGAGGGGTACACACAGAGTCCCCACCACACGTGAATACAGAAACTCCTTTGATTAATTACCATCACAACAGCCACGATGGGACCAAATATAATGCTGCGAGTCACTGCCATTCCTACATCCTAGTGCTCCTGTCAAATCTAAGGCTGCCCCCAGGAAGCCCATCCCTCCAGCTGGCAGCAATGGTGCCTGTATCTCCTGCACTCACCAGGGATTCCGTGCCCTGCAGCACCACCACGGCCAGGCTGGAGGAGTCCACCCCTCCCAAACTTTTTGAATTTCCATCAGCAAGAAGGGGAACAGCACCTACAGCTGGTCAAAGATGTGTTTTGCACCAGGGCAGGAGGGAAGGGGCACGGGCTACAGCTGCTGCGGGGTCAGTGGCCCCATGTGCAGCAGCAGCTCAGGACAGTTATGGGGTCAGGGCTGAGACAAAGCCACACACAGCTGCCTGTGACCAGCAGTGACCCTTAGTGCAGATCCTGCAGCACAGGCTGCTAGGAAATACTCCGAACTCAAACACAAGATCTCTGCAGTTTGCTACAGAGAAATCAGCAGCCTGCAAATCTTACTTCATCATCTACAGCAACTGCTATTATGACTATGAATGTGTTTTATCCTGCAGTTTTTCCCCCTACAGGCATCTGCAAGAAATTCTGTATTAGGACAAACATTAAAAATATTAGAGCAAGGTTAGATCACAGGCAGCAGAGGACACACCTGAGATTGCAATGTAGGTGTTACATTGCAAAAGCAGCGAGCAATAAAGCAAAACAATACAGCATGTGTTAGGTGGGAATGGTGCTCTAAGGAATCTCTGTGGTGCAGAAAGAATTTTAACTAAATAAAATAAATAAATTCAAAGTCCACTAGCAGAGCTGCTGTGATCTTTATGCTGAAGCTTTATTTGTAATTTTTTCCTATCACCAAAGAAAAAATAAGTGTATCAACAAGCAAAGTGTAATTCAATCCATCTTGCAATCCTGACAATCGAAGAAAGAACTTGTGGGAGGCCCTGTAAGCGAAAAATCAATATTGCAGCTTTGTGCCGTGCAAATGTGAATACTGCCAAATAGCAGTGCTTAGGGTAAAATGAACTGTTTTGCTCCATTTTCTCCTCTCTGAACAAATGATTTTGAAACGACAGGGTTTTTTTGGAGCTATAAAACGTCAAGCAATAACTCCCTGCGCTTTAGGCAAGTGATTGGAATAAATACCTCTTGGCAACAGGTGCAATGACTTAGGACTGAAATTCATTTACATTCAGGAGATAATTCCTGATAAACAGATGCACTGCCACAGGATGGAAGTGTGAACAACCGGCATCTGAATGCTTCAGCATCATTCCAGAGTTTTTTAGGCATAAGTATGTGGCTCTGTCAATAATTACTGTTGTCACCAGTAACTTTGTATCTCCAGTGCAATTCTGCATGAGTATTGCCAATACTGTATTTTCTTAACCAACCTGTATTAAACTTGCTGCTTGCCTTACCGTACCTCGAACAAACCTATTTTGTCTGGCTGTCCTCCGGCAGCTGAAATCAACATTCCTCCTCTTCCTGCTAATTGCTCCAAGGCAAACTGTGCCCTGGATGACACCGCTCCTGCTGTCTGCCACCCAAAACGCTCCCGATTGCAAAGGCCTTTCTGGTGCCTGGGCTGGGACTTCCAGCACAACCTAAACATTAACTCAAATAAGCGTCGATTACCTAATGCAACATATGCTGTCTCTGATTCACTGGTGCTTGTGTATATTAATCAGTGTTGTATGCCAATTTTTTTTTTAATGGAAGAATATTAACACCTAATGAGGAAAAAAAAAATTCTATCCTGCTGACCATTTTGATTATAGAAAAGCTTCCTGGCAAACATGTGTTTCCTGCACATTTTATCTGCTCACAAATTAGTTGAGTGTAGGCTCTTTATTGAAAGGAGCAAATAAACTGCTTTTGTGAAAACGCATTTCTAAAGGATAAAAGGTAGAGGGGATGTTTAGTGGCAATATACATTCTTTAATGCTTTATTGATCAACGCATGTATAAAGACAAACTGAAAGGAAACATTACAATCAAAAATCCTCTCCTCTGATACTTCAGTCTATGAAATGAAAAGTACAAGTCCTATGAAAGAACTGTAACTCAGAATCCTGTTTCAGAAATATGGTAAATTCACATTTGGCTAAAAAATTTAATTTAAGTTTGCAAAGCCTTATTTACCATTCCACTGTCTTGGTTCCTTCAGAGAAACTATTTGTCTTTACAAAGATAACCTAAATTTGTCAAAGCGCAAAGAAAAGTTAATAATTCACAGCATCCTGCCCACTAGCATACCATCTTTTTGAGCTGTCAATAACAAGAGAGTGTGCTAAGTTCGGTAGATAAAAGCAAAAAGGCACCACCACATTTGAATGTTCACCCAATACAGAGGAAAAGCAGTGGAATGTAAACAGGCTAACATCAGTACTCGACATCAGAAGCAAGGAACCTTTGATTAAAACTTAAAGCACAGAGAAAGTCAACATGGAAGTATAAAATTATTTCAAAGAATGCAGATACTGGAAGAACTGAGAATCCAAAACAAATCTCTGCAGAAATAAATATATATGTCTCTGTGAGCAAGGAAATATTGCTTCTTGTGTTATTTGGCTGTAACAGAAAGGTCTTTTGAAAAGAGCACATCTTTTCAAACAGAATGTTTACAGTTGTCTCTTTCACAATCTCTTTTATTTTACCATATCATGCAACATGATGATTTAAGTTCTACACAAGATGAAGTGATGTGTCCTGGGCAGCATTTCAATAATATATGTTTAACAAATGCAAAGCCCAATGAAAACTGTGCTGAGAATCCTCTCCCTCTCCAGTGAAGTGCATACGAGCACACACGGGAGGGTGCACGGAGACAGCTGAACACACTTCGCCATCTGAAAATCATGCAAATGCTCAACATGGGCTCCTCAAAGCTTTTGTAATTCCTCAGACAAGTCTCAGCATCCTGCAGTTTCTAAAGAATCCCATGAGCTCTGTCAAGGGAGACTTTTCTCCCCGTCTCTCAGCACTGTATATATTTCACACAGACAAGCATGTTATTTTGTTAAACAGCTTTTAAATTATCCAATCCTGGTCAACAGATCACTACCAACTACTACAAAAGACAGAGGCAATTTAAATGACAACTGTGCTTTCTCATTCCATCTTTGAAGGAAAAAGTCATTCTGGCAAGCATGTCTATTAAAAGATTACATTGGCACAGTAAGAGCTTCTGACACTGCTCAGAGGTCTGGAGTTCACAGCACTCAGCTCCTCTTTCAGGGAAGCCCAGCAGCCGTGCACAGCCAGCCTGTGCAGCAGCCCGGCACACAAAACCCCTGTTCACTCGGGGTCAATTTAGGCAGGAAGTGATCATTTCAAAAATATCCTCCTACAGCTGGATTCTCTACCATTTTATGTATATACTCCTTCTTGTCAATTAAGATGTTGAAAGGAGTGGACATCAAGAGAAAAGGGATTTTTTTAGTAAAGGAAAACTATTTTCTAGTAAGAGACATCTCCCTCATTTTTTAAACTCATTCATAAAAATGGGATTATCTCAAAACAAGGTACATGAAAGTATCTCATTATTTGAACTTTAACAGAGGCACAGAGTCCTAAGGAACAGACCTGACCATTTAAATTACACTGAAGCCAGGCAACTTCTTCACTGAATGAATGAGCTGTGAGTGGTGATTCTTAACACTGGTTCCCAGAATTCTGCTTCTCAGACATTTCATATTTCAGTTACGTAACTAAAATCTGGAAGCCTGTCTCTTACAAAATAGAAATATGAATTCCTATCAAGAAAAGCTTTTAGAAATATTAAGTAGCTAGTGAAGGCTTTTTATAGTGTTTTTTTACATTTTGTTTGAACATGATTTAGCCTTTTAAAAAATTAAAATTTCGAAAATCTTTGACGAGTTTTAATGTTTTTAAAGATTCAGTGTGAGCAGCAAAATTACAACTGCATGTAATCTTCTGTAATTATATACTTAATGTTCAGTATACATAAACATAAAGTACGTATGTCTGCTTAATGAAATTCAGGAGAGAAGCCAGAGTTACACCCTCTGACTCACACCAGGATGGGTCCTGCCTTCCAGGTTCACTGAAACTTATTACAATTTTCCTTCTATGTTTTCAGTCTCCATGCAGTTCTCAAATATAACCCTGTGAGGCTCTCTTCAGCAAAAAAAGGGAGTCAGGGCTTACCTACTTTCTGCACCTTGTTAAATGATTCAGCAAAACCTAAAGTGAGCAGCAGCATCTCAGCCTTTTAATCTAACAGCGTCGATCCTTCCTGTGTACTGCTGGCAAGGATCTCATTTAAAATCTCCTAAACAGCTCTCACCCCTCATTCAGAAGGGCAAGAATGCATCTCTCTGAGTCAGCAGAACGATGGGGGGGTTTTTTGATTGTGTTTTTGTTAGTGTTTGGGCGTGTGTGGGGAGTGTGTGCACACTTTAATAGCAGGAGAGAACAGAGGACAGAGATGAGTGCTACACTGACAGACCTGTAGACCACAGACCTTCAGTCACCCAGAACAAGAACAGCCAGACAGCAGCCATGCACACATCCCTGCATTAGCCCATTACGCCTCAGCCCTATTTTGAAGGAATCGCCACTACAGGAAAAGAGATAGTTTGGTCTTCATGCCCATTTAATCCTTCACCTGCCTGCTGAGGCTGCCATTAGAGTGCTAATTAATGCTAAACTGTGAAAATGGGCTTCTGCGCTTTGAATCCAGCCACACTGAAACTGGAGAGAAACCACTAATTCCTTTAATGAAAGTCACCAAACCAGAGCCTGGTTCCTGGCAGCATTTTAGCAATGCCTACATATGGCAGATGGAAACCATGTGACCTAAACATGAAAGTCTAAATATCTAATATAAAAATACATGTTCTTCAGTTCTCGCTTAGCACCACATTTTATTCTCATATGCATGCACCTTTCCCATCCCTTTCAGTGGAGCTGTATGCATGAGAGGAAAACTTTGCCCTCTTGATCTAAAATTATCCCAGTTTAAAACAGTATTCATCTGTCAATGATATTTCTTTTCTTTTGCCAGCCAGATGTCTGTTCTCAGGCTGCAAGAATCTCCTTCCTTTTTTCCTTCACATCATACACACTTGATCCTCTGCCAGCTCACAAAAAGCACTCTACCCTTTTCTTTCTTGCTATTAAATACATTGCATCTTCAAAATTTCTCAAGGCAAGTAAGTCCCATGGTCTTTGTAAACCCCCCCTCCTGAAGGTTATCTCCAGTTTACCTACTGTGAACTCTCTGAGTACAGCACCTGTCAGGAAGGAGAAGCTTCTGAATCAGAAACAACCTCTCAAAAAGGGAGGCAAGACACACAAAGGCTGATGTGTCAGAAATGTTGTGTCAACAGGATTTCCTGTTGAATTATTTCCTCTGCACAGGATACTGGTAGGAGAATAAAAATAAATATTCTTTTATTCTCTATAAAAGTGTATCTTAACAACAATTTATATTTCCAGTTATCGCAATCATTTTTTGATTGGAAACCATGTGTTAAGGAGGGGCAGAGGAAGAGGAAGAAGGGGGAATTTCCATCATCAGTATTCAGAGTGGCCAGCTGACTAAAGAAATATTTTATTCCCATCGTTAAGAAACCCAAAGCCTTGTCACCTCAGAGGCTGATAGAAGCCATGCAGAGATGTATCATTTTCTTGGGAATATGTGCATTGGTGAAAGCCAAATTATCCCAGCAGGTGACATGCTGGGTGCTCATAATAACCCTTCGTGTCCTGTGTATGTTGCCTTCTTAGCAGGCTATACCCTAACCTATGTAAGAAAGTAAAACATTTAATCTCACTAAAATACCTGATAAGTCTGGCTCATTTTAAATAAGATGTTATTTTACAATTGCCAGAGTTTAAAATACCAAATACAGCCCAAGGGCTAAAAAAATCTTATATTTAACTATTGTACAATTGCTACCACATGGCAGTATTTGAGATCACAACTGTAAACTTAAAAATGGGGCATTTTCTTGTTTACAAACAGAATTTTATATATATTAGAAATGGAATCCAGAAACAATATAAGAGTTCATATACTCTCTTTTGTTTCAGTAAAATGATGGAGTGGAGCCAATTGTCACAGTATAATTTATAGTGGAAAAGTTATGTGGTTAATTTTAATGATGGCAAGCTGCTTAAAGAGTGCTTATGAGCATGCAAATAGCACAGCAACCCCCTTCTCATTCAGTATAGCTCCTGAAACACTTCAGAGAACTCAGAGGTAGAAAGTAGAACTCTCGAAAACATAAAGGCAGGGATCCTGCAGATGAAACCAAAATATACTGTCATACCTTTCGAAAACAAGAAGAGCCATGTGATGAATGTACTTTAAGGTAAATGTGCCATCACTTTAAATGTCCCCATAAATAGATATGAGACAAGAGTAGCAAGCAATCTTGGAAAATACCTGTCAGAGTGAAAGCCTTTCTTCCTGACCTTACCTTCTATGAAATATTTGTGGATTTTTGAAAGACTATTATAGAGAGGAGAGGGATGTACCACACAGTTTTTACAGCATACTTAAGGTTCTGGCACATTCTGTGAATCATGAAATAATTCTACACAGATACTTAAGAGCATCCTCTGAATAATAAATTGCATGAGGAAAGGAAAACTATTTCATTTTTTATAAACAATGAGGTAATTAAAGAACTCCTTAGGAATATGTGCAGTTCTGACATGCTCCCTGGGCAGCAGGGAGTAAGAATGGCAACACAGGTACCATTTCCAGAGTAGATATAGGAAACAGGCACCTTTTCTACCCTGTCAAACTGCTGTTAATCACCTGTAAAGGAACTGCATATCCATATGCCTCACTGCTAACATGAAAGACAAGGGAGATGAAGGGACAGGATAATTAAATTCCACCTGGACTCAAATTCAGGGCTTCTGAGTTTGAATTCTGGTTTTCAGTCCTGGAATTACTGTCTTCCTCACCAACCATCACAATGTGTATGGCAAGAATGCTCTCAGCTTTTAGAGAACCAGCTAATGAAGGTTCAAATGAAATAAATGAAAAATCAGGATCCTGAAATCTCTGAGCACTGAGACAGAAACTAAGCAATTTGCCATAATTTTGTGTAAGAGTTCCATATTTAATACTATTTATATTAGAAAGTAACAAGAGGGATGAACAGACACTGTAGCACAACACAAAAAGGAAAACTTTGCATTTGCTGATTACTTCCATTTAGAAGCATACATCTAATAGCTGAAAGACTCTGTTTCCAAAGCTGTGCACTGATCTTAATACAACCCATAATGAAGCAAGGGCTAGGAAAGCTCTGCACCACACTGAGGAAAAAAAAAAATCATCGTTAGGTGCTCAAATATAAACTCAGACCCAGCGAGACAGAAGTGCTGCACCATTACTGCAGATGTGGAAGGCAATCTCCTCAGTAATTCATTTGCATGGTGCTTCACTGTCCCAGGTCAGAGTTTTCCTTTAAAAAGATCTTTCCACACATATCTAAAGCAAGTATTTCAGGAGACAGCTGTGAAGTACAGAAGATCTGATTGCTCCACTTTCTTCCACACCACCTAAAAGGATGCTTTCCTACCGAAAGCACCGTGTTCTCCTGATACATAATTTAGGTATACAAACAGGCAGCCGGGGACGACTCCAGATCTCACTGCAGGGTTGGGAGGGAGCAACGAGAGCTGCAGATCCCCAGGGCTGTGGATCCCCAGGGCTATGGATCCCCAGGGCTATGGATCCCTAGAGCTGTGGATCCCCAGGGCTATGGATCCCCAGGGCTATGGATCCCTAGAGCTGTGGATCCCCAGGGCTATGGATCCCCAGGGCTATGGATCCCTAGAGCTGTGGATCCCCAGGGCTATGGATCCCCAGGGCTATGGATCCCTAGAGCTGTGGATCCCCAGGGCTATGGATCCCCAGGGCTATGGATCCCTAGAGCTGTGGATCCCCAGGGCTATGGATCCCCAGGGCTATGGATCCCTAGAGCTGTGGATCCCCAGGGCTATGGATCCCCAGGGCTATGGATCCCTAGAGCTGTGGATCCCCAGGGCTATGGATCCCCAGGGCTATGGATCCCTAGAGCTGTGGATCCCCAGGGCTATGGATCCCCAGGGCTATGGATCCCTAGAGCTGTGGATCCCCAGGGCTATGGATCCCCAGGGCTATGGATCCCTAGAGCTGTGGATCCCCAGGGCTATGGATCCCCAGGGCTATGGATCCCTAGAGCTGTGGATCCCCAGGGCTATGGATCCCCAGGGCTATGGATCCCTAGAGCTGTGGATCCCCAGGGCTATGGATCCCCAGGGCTATGGATCCCTAGAGCTGTGGATCCCCAGGGCTATGGATCCCCAGGGCTGTGGATCCCCAGGGCTATGGATCTCCAGGGCTGTGGGTCCCCAGGGCTATGGATCCCCAGGGCTGCGGGTCCCCAGAGCTGCGGGTTCCCAAGGCTCACCTCCCGCCGGCCGAGCCAGCCCTGCCAGGAGCCCCTCTGCTCACCCACCTATCTGCATTGTTGCTGCTTCTGTGGCAGAGAGTGTTCTTAATCAAGATAATTTCCATATCGAGCTCAGAGCATGATCAAAGCGGCCATTATGGCAGCGTAATTGAGGAGGGAGTTGTTAATCTGCCGGGGATGCCAAGGAGGGAAGGAGAAGGTTAGGGGTGTCCAAAGGCGGCAGAAATGAGCAGGTGTTAGGGTAACTATTTAAATTAGGCATCCTGACACAATCATTTATAACTGAGGCTTTAGAATCCCTGGAAGGCACTAAAGCTGGATATCCTGTCTGTTCTTCTCAGTAGGCAAACAGCATTTCTTTTGGTCCAAACAGTGACTTTAGTAAGTCTGCAGTACTGCAAAGCGAACTGCGTTTAATTAAACTATTCTCTGCAACTTACACAATGCCATAGTACTACTGCAGTGCCTTTTCTATCTCTGCCACTGCTGAATTTGACCTCCAGATCCTTACCAGGATTCAGCAATGTGTGGCCCATGTTATCTTTAAACATACAATAAAGGCAATGTTTGAGCTCCAAAACCAGAAAGAACCCTATTTTCTACGATGGTTTTCACATACACAAGCCTCTAGAAGATTACTAGGGCAATTTATGAATCAAATGCAAAACACAGAAACAGTATTATCTCCCACTGAATTGCTGTCATCTCTGAAGGATGTGTTGAGATCCAACATGATACAACTCTTCATAGTAGCAATTTTGTAATATTTTATCTACTTGAAAATAATAGGGAATTTTAGGTAAGCAGAATCTTAATTACCTCAATTAAGTTCTCATCCTGCATCACTAATATCACTGGGAGCTTTGTCATTAACCTCGGTGAGTGCAGGACAGATTCTTTAGAATTTAACCTGGATACTCAATATTCTTGTTCTAATGAAAAATGCATTAATGAGCTTCATTAGACTACTCCATTTTAAAGAAACATCTTTCCTCAGCAGCCAGCCTCCATCAACGGCCTAATGGGGCACTGGTGCATGAGTGAACCAGAACTTGCCACAAAGAGCGTTTAGGTCACTGTAAGTCTTTTTATTGACTCAATGAGCTTCACGTTCAGCCCACCAAGGGAAGACCAACACCTACTGACTCACTTCAGGAACTCCCTGAGGTGGAGATGCTAAAACGTGTATACACTTTTGAAATTAAAACTGGAGTGGTACAGCTGAAAGACTGTATGCAGTGAAATAAACACAATTAAAAGAAGAATTCCTCCCTATAATTAAAAAATGACACAAGTTTTCTACATAGGCTGCATAGAAGATCCTCAATGCATTTCAAACACTACCTTTTTTCCAGTCATCTACTGGGACACATTATGGGAAAACCAGTGATCTTCTGTGACCTTCATTTTATTTTATTAAATGCAGCAGACTCCTTATGCTGAATACGAAATAAAAAATATGCAACCCAGGAAAGTACTTTGAGAAAAAATGCCCTTTGGAGGACCCAATTTCAATCTTGATGTATAATGATACAAATTTGCCAGTGACATTTGAATAAAAATCTCTATTATTTATATTATTGTGTTCAGACTTCTATTCTGAATTACTAAATTTAGAACAGGCACTGAAGATCACAATTCAGTGAATGCTTTATAAACATGGGAAATACATATTTGAAATATATCTCAAGTTAGAACAGACTAGCTGTACTCCCCAACTTTAGCAACAATTTAGGAGATATTTTGCTTTTCAAATAGCTATCCAACTGGTAGTAGTAAAAACCTCCCAAGTATCAAAATACACTATTTGTTTACACAACAGTGGCTGATGTATTGCTAATAAAGCCTTCAAGGAGAAAATAATGTGAATTGCCCAAGCAAGGGAAACTGACACTTGCAGATATTTTATCTTTCCCATAGCTCTAAGGACAATTGAAAAGTGTCACTTGTTGCAGTCCCTTGAAAAACTGGGTGGGGGGGAAGGTTAGGAGGTCTAGTATTCCTGCTAGTAAGTGCAGATTAGCAAGTCACCACCCAACATAACATCCACTGAATTTCAGTTATCTGCTGTCTGAGCAACCTGCCTAAAATTCCAAACACTAAACACAGAGCCTAATCTGTAGCTGGTTTAGAGCCACATCAATGTGGGATAGGTGTAGCTGGCCGTAGCAATAATGTGGGGGTATTCAAATTTGGAAGGGAGGAGACTTATGGAAATCCTTCTCCCTAATTAAATCAGAGAACGAGAGTTTGAAGTGGTAAATAATAAATCACAAAGAATCCTCAATCTGGTTGTCAAGGAAACCAGTATGCCTCTGCCATAATTGCTGTGAGCCCAATCTTGCCCTTTTTGACATCAAGCCTTATCATGCATTCTGGTCAGAGACTGAGAAAGTGGCTTTTCTATTCCTCTCAGGCAGGAGCTCAGGCTCGCCGGAGCGGGGCCGCACTCGGCGGCTCCCGGCGCCATCCGTCCCCTGCCTGCAGACAGGGATGGACCAGTGAGCTCCAGCACAGCCCCATCAGCTCCTCACGGAGAAACGGGACAGCCAGCTTCATCGTGGCACTGCAATGCCACAGCACCTGTGTTTACTAGGAAGACATTCCTAATTTACTGGTGCTAACATCTTCAGCCTGGTTATCGCAGCCTGTCACAAGTCCCAGGTATTTCTAGTTCCCCTGTGCTCCTACTCCCTTAAGCACACTTCTGGAAGCAGGAATCAGCCATTCATTTCACTCACAGACATGTGAGATGCTTATGAAAGAGATGAAGAGGGAAAGGGAAGTACAAGACAAAATATGCTTTCAAAAAGCACAACAAAATAGATTAAAAATTGACTCCACGCCAAGTCATTCAGATAGCTCAATGCATCATTGTCTTTTCCCTCTGCGATGATAATTACCTTCTATAAACATATCCAAACTTGTTTTTTCCTTCTGTTTCTGGTGTAATCACACATGGCCACTGGACACACACCAAACTTTGAGCATAAGCAATTCTCAGTGCTTCAACACCAGGAAGGCCAAAAAGGGAGGATAGCTATATTAGTGTCTCTATCTCATCCTTCAAGAAATCCTGAAGCAGATTTTAGAGGAAGTATCTTCAAAGTAAGGAAATAGGAGGAACAACAGGCAAGTACATTATGTTCCCAGCTGACTTTAAGGAAAAGAAAATCCAGAGACATGGGGAAGAATTACGAGAATGAAAAAAACCATAAAAACTCCCTTTAGGAACTACAGAGAAAAAAAGACTACCAGAAAGATTTCCTGAAGATTCTTCTTTGAATCTTCTGCAACTAGTTGACTGGTTCCTTGCTGTTTTACCAATGCATGTCTTCTTTTCATTCCTAATCTATTCCAAGCAACAACCACCAAAACCACTCCCTTTAATATATTTTATAAATTTAATGTTAGCAAAACATGTTAAAAGTAATAAGACCAATGCACCCTTGTGATTTTAATCCTCTGCTGTATGCCATTCTAATGATCTTTGTTTCTCTCAGTACATAAAGAATGTAAAGGACTCAGCTCAGGATCCAAGTTTCAATGGGACACTTTGGATACTCACTACATAATTCCAAAACTTTATCTTGACACCACATTCGGGTAAATGTAATTTACTGATTTATTTTTATTCATTACTCAAAGAGGTATGCTAACAGCACTTTGTCTGCTCAGCTACTACTCAGAGATGGCTATTTAGTTTTACTGACTCTAGCAACTGTTGTTTTTTTTTTTTTTAAGTTGATAGATAAACCAAACATCTCAACAAAACATATGGTGTAACACAGTTTTTCTCCTGTAATATTCAACTATTCAAACATTAACTAAGGACATTGGTAAAATCCTTTGTTCAATAGATCTGTGGACATGCAATGCATAAAAAGCAACAAATGCTTGTTCCAGAGCAGGCTCAATCAAAGAAAAATAAACTCTCTTCCAAACCCAATCCAAATCCCTTCCATGGAAATATAATGCTGGTGTTTGGTAGCTAAGAAAGCCTGAATTCAACTTCGACTTTTGTTCCAAAACAACTCATAGTTGCAGAGCATCATGAGATAATTCAGACTGAAGTGGATTCCTGCCTCTTCTTATATGCTTGAAATAGTCTTTAATCCAAATGCTTCTTACAGCTACAAAACTTAAATCATATATAGGAAGAATTATTCCTACATAATTTAAAAACTGAAGCCCCTCTACTTGTCTAAAAACTGAAGCCCCTCTACTTGTCATCCCAGTTAAAAAGGTACAATTATGGATTAGTTACAACCAATTACAATAATGCACATTATTCTCTGTATCACTGTATATGCCTCTAAAACTTGATTGCCTTACCAGAAAAAAAAGATAATAAAAGTTTCCATCAGAAAAGATAACACAAAAGCAAATGATTGAGCCATTTGAGTATAAATACATTCATTTGCAAAATACACATGTACATCCATCAGAAGAAAAAAAGGCCTTTAGCTGATTTACAGATAATTTACTATGGCACACTCTTACCACTATTTTATTCTTATTTGAAAAATTAGTCTGGATTCCCGAGCACATTGACAGGAACCAGTTTATTTTTATGTCTCTTGCTAAATTTCAGTGATCTTGAAGCTTTAGGGCTAAACATCTCTGTGACAATCTGTTTTTATCATCCAAGAGTTTGACATACTTCAAGATCCAAAGAATGGTGTCACTGGCTTTCCCAGTGACACATCGTGCTGGAGAAGGAGTTCAATATTACCCAGGACCTGCTCCATCATAATCCACTGTGAAAAAAATACCTCTCTCTCTTCTGTTGGTAGGAAGCCATAATAAGCTGATATTTCTCCTCTGAACAATTTTCCAGGTGGCCAATTTGATTTGTCAATTCTTTAGAATTTTTATGTCCTCTGAGCAGTGTCTATCCACCATCTTTTGTCTTCACCTTTTTGCTTAGACTCCTGCAATTTTGAACAAAAGCCTTCAAACCTCTTATTCTCTATAACACCAAACTCTGGACTTCAATAAGCTCTGCTATTACGTGGGGAGTTTTTGCAGAGCATTATTGGCTCTTCATCTGAAACCAACCTGCCACTCACAGCGTATGAACTCAAACAGAGGCAGTTTGTCCTGTAGCTGTGAGAGCCAAGGGCATCCCACCTCCCTCTGTCCGTGCCAGCCTGTGCAGGGCAGCAGTGGGATGCTGCTCCTGTGCTGCTGCAAACTTCAGCCCACTGTCTGGGCTTCAAACTACCCAAGAGCTGTGCTGCAGGGCAGCGCCGAGCTGAGCACTGGCTGCTGAGCACTGGCTGCTGAGCACTGGCTGCTGCCAGAGCACTGGATGCCTTAAGAAGTTGTGCGTGGTACCACTAAGCTGTAGACAGGCAGTTTCTGAACAATTCTGAACTCAAATTCAGTTTTAGTATGCCCCTGCATAGTTTCATGCTGAAATATCCATACCTGTCTCCTGCTGTAGTTATGAAAAATGGTTATTAATTGTAATTGGCCTAAGCTACTTTTAGAGAAATTATATCTTCAGGCTTCATCACCTATCTAAACACCTCTTTTTGCCATTACCACAGACACTCCTCTATGGAGAAATACAGACAATGCATTCTGTATTTCCTCACAGAATACCAACTATATTAAGCAAAGAGGACTGGAACCAAAACAGAAATAAAAAATTAAAAGCACTCTGAAACAAGCTGGTTGTGATGCTTATTTATAGGCAATTTATACATAGGCCTCTTTCTGGGAAAGTAGGAGGAGACTGAAACTCCAAAACAGCAAACCATAGTATTCCCCTTTGTGAAAATCACAAGAACTTTAACTTGATGAAAAAGCTCTGTGTGCAGGATAATGTTCCACTGACTCTTTTCTTTCTTTCCCTGGTCCTGGTCCTTCTCCTTCCAGGTCCCTGATAGGATTAGATTCAGTTCACAATCCCCAGTTCAAAACAGGAATTGTCTTGGTATCATATTCAATACAAAAACATCCTAGTTGCATGGAAACAATAATTTTAAAGGCTACTACGGCTAATGATTTTGAAAGACAAACCATTTCTCATGGTCATGACAATCCTACAGACTTATAAATCAGAAACCTTTCAAATTCTAAAGTTCTGTTTTAAGCACTTCCTGCTAGTCCTTGGACACTGACTCTGTAACAGCCAGAGGTGATGGCAGATCAGAAGACAAAATAAGGGTTATCTCACCTCAGTAGCTAGTGAGAAGCTTTACGAGGGCTTTCCCATCATCTTTCTTCACCTGCATAGCAATAAACCAGCCAGTGGAGCAGACAAAGGAGCTAAATTTGTGCAAGCCTTGCTCAGTAGGGCTGCTGGAACTAGGACACTGAAGAACATCAGAGTGGAGGTAGTTTTACCATGAAGAAACAAATTTGGCCCTAATATGAAATACCTGACAGTCTGGAGTCTAAAACTTGATCAGTTCTGAAGGTCTGGGCTTTATGAAAAGTAACCACTAAGACACCAGCAGAATAATTCAATGAACTGGAATCTGTGGCTTCCTTTTTTGTCTGAAAATACCACGTTTCTTCTTAGGCTTGCCAATAGTTTGAACAAGTAGCCTTAGAACGGAGTGATTTAGTAAACAAACAAGCAAAAAATTAACTTGCGAATTGTAAGTACTTCAATAGAATCTGCTGTGCCCACAATTCATATCAACATGGTAAGCGCTTACAGAATGCCTTTTCGAGGAAAGAAATATATTCCTTGTGTGTTCAAGTATAGAGCCATAAACCATATGAGACCCTATTTATTTCAAATTTCCCATGATGCCATTTACTCCAGCTTTTAACCTTTTATGTGACATTGAGCTATTTTACAATCATAAAATAGTAGGAAAAAACGACCTGTTAATTTGAAAGGGACACATTACAACATCTCTCCCCGGCACTATAATATTTTAATTTCTTTTTTTCAAGGCAAACCAGTTGGAAAGTGACCATCTGCTAGTCTCTTAGCACTATTCAAGCAAAGCAATGCACAAAATGTCCTCCTTTCCCAGCAAGAGTAGGACCATTAACTGAAAGGAATTTCGGATATTGTCATGTGAGTTTAACAGATTGATTAACTACAAAATTAAATCTCCATTTTTAAAATTATTGTTAAATATACTGACTATAAGGTGATGATATAGAACTGCTGCACATTGTGTGACATCTAGAGCAGTATAAGAATTCTGAACCTTTCCAAGAAATAAATCAGTATTATCAAATTTCCTATGCAAATTGTGTTCTTCTATTTTGAGTGTTAAGCTAAATGGAAGCACACTTTACAAGTACAGTTCTATTTCTCACTTCAAAATACACAATGTGCTTTGGACACTGGGTAAGTTTTCAGTATCACTTAAGGTTTTGAATATTTCAAAACAGTTGATAACGGCAGTGAAAGAGGAAACTCGACAAGCTCTCCATGCTGATAAATATAGAACTTTTTGGATGAGTAGAGCTCAATGGAGCTGTAATCTTGGCTGGCACCTGTACATGATACTATAACACATACAGCTAGAACTGCAAGTTTGTGAGAATAAATTAAATTAAATTCACATTCGTGTTAGCACTTTAAAAGATGTTGTCAGTACAACTTTGTATGCATGCAAGCCACTGCACTTTTGAAAGTTTTACCCTAAATGTTTAGCATTCAAGCACTCTGTCTCTAAGGGTTAGGAGATACACTGGCCGTATCTTAGTTGGCCTTCATCCACATTATTCACATCTGCACCTCCTCAACACGCCTAACTAAACTGCAAATTAGGCTGAAAAAGAAGTAACTGCACTTCAAATTGTTAAATTCTAAATGAGTTTATCGTATCTGAATTGTGAAATATAGCAGATGTCAAACGCCCTTACCAAAATGTATTCCACAGTTGCTTTAAATCTGCAATATATTTTACTTTAAAAGCTTTTTTTTTTTCTTGTTCCTCCTCCTAGTCTCTCTCCCCCTATCAAAAAAAAAAAAATCAAGCAATTCAGGAATTTATACCAGTAGAAAAATACTTGCTAAATATAAAAGGCAGTTTCTCGCTGTTTTATGGAATAAATAGATCTTTCTGATCAGCTATTAATGACATAGTAGTCATATCCATTTGCCCAATAAATGTGTAAGTCTTACCGCTTTCCTTATTTTTATTTATAAATTTCGTAATGGCAGTAAGGCACTTTAAACTGTATTTCTCAGGGAATACTGCACTTTGGGGACTGTTAAAAGTCACTTTGCCTTCAGCCTTTATCACCCTACGTGAGGTACAATAAACGCTAAGAAATGTGCTGCCTATTGTGTGCCTTGTTATAAAGTTCATGTCCAGCAATTCTCCTGTCCTTTCAGTTTGAATTTCCTTTCTTCCCAAGCCTTTCTCAGACATGTTCTTAGCAAGTCTAACTGATTCATCCCAATTTTGGATGACAGACTGGGTTGAGCAGTACAGGCTAAAGTTATGCAACAGGCCCCTTCACATGGCTAAAACCTCACCTACTGCTTATTCCATTCAGTTATGGCTAGGGAGTACTGCTCACTCATGTGCTAGATTCTGGACCCTTTTTCCTAAAATATTCCACTATTCCATAAGAAATTTCCTGTGCTCTTTATTGGTGTCCAGTTTCCAGTAGCCGCACATTACCAGGATTCAATTAAGTCAAATAGACCTTGCTAACGATGTTTCTTAGGATGCAGAGCATGCTTTTAACAGAAATTCAAGGAAGGCTGTACATCATTTATGTGATTTCTTTACCATGAGGTAAGACAATCTGGTGGTATTTCACAAGGTACAGAGAAAAGTTCTAGTCAAGCAGTAAACTACAAAAGCTAATCAGAAGACACAGTGATCCTCTAAACTTGCTAGGATGCCATGCAGACATTCAAAAGCCACATTATCTACAATTGCCTTGGTTCTTGGATTGGCTGAATCAGAGAAGAGAAGGCCAGACAAGACTACAAACTTGCTGTGAAGATACAATTTTTAATTCTGTACATGGCTCTAATACTCATACAAAATGCCAAGCACGCACATAAATATGTATTTATTTGCTGTTAGGTTAATTTTGTTAAAAAACATTGATAAGCTGAATAATGTGTGCAATTTTGAAAGGCTTTGCAAACATTGATGTCTGACTTGACCTTATGACTATTTTCTCCTTCAGGCAAACCAATATTATAACCAGAACAACACGAGAGGATGAACATTGTTGGGGAGTTGCTCACTGTGCCTGTCATACCCCGTTAATGCAACTTTGATTTGCCTTTGTTCTGACAGTAGCAAACAGCTGCTTGTAAATGAGCCACAGTCCCTGGGCTGCCTCCCATTATTCCACACTTTTGTTTGACAAGGTCACTTGCTGTGGGGATTTTGGGGAGAAAGAGTGTGCAGCCTATGGAATTAGAGTTAAACCACAGGCAACCCAGCTTGAATACTCTTATTATAATTTTTTTCATAGCACCAGCAAAGCAAAAATAACAAAGAGAAAATCTTTTACTCTGTGAGCAAGTCAAACTTTTATTTTTCCCAGTGTTCATTTCATAATCCTAAAACTATCTTACAAAAAGCAAGTCATGTTTCCATAAATCCCCTTTCATTCAAATCTTAACAGGATTTATATGAAAGATGTATTTAATTACAAAACAGGATTAACAAAAACAGATTAATATTGTTTTGTTCATCCACTGCTACAATTCATCAGGAGACAATACTGAGCTATAGCTAACACCAACTCTGACAAACACTTCAAAAACATGAAGAAACAATCTGATTTATGCCAGTTTTCACAGGAAATTGATTTATTTTTGATAGGAACCGAGGCACATTAGTCTTTCAGAAAGAAAAGCATCTCATAAGCAAATTAGTGCTATGATAGCTGCCCATATAAGGGCAAGCAGACGTTCCTCTGACTGGGGTTTTATGGTGCTGAATTAAACTGTAAGATCAGTTTACGAAGACATTAGGATAGTATCTGGTGCTATCAAATCATCCCTGAACCTTCATTTTCCAATTTGACCTGTGATCTCAAAGGCAGCGAAAGCTGTCATTTAGGATAGCCTGTTCCTTTGTGACAACTGTTGCTTTTGAAGCCACGCATAAACAAGGAATAGGTAGCAAATATTCAAAGGGATGGCTGATGCTATGGCAGGACACAGCCAGTGGCAGTCTGCAACCACAGATGAATCACAGCAGTGTGCTTTCAAAACTTACAAGTGAAGAGAGAAGAGAATGACTTTAAAAACGCCTTTCAGGCTCTTCAAGAAGGGTCACTGAAAACAATGAATGGAAATCAGTCCAAAAACCTCCCCCAGCAGCCAGCTAAGCTATTCCAAAGGGACAGTCCCGATTGTTCAGATTTTTATCTCATCAACCCAAAAAGTGACTGAGCTCTTCCTGCCCTGAATCGTTTGCTTCCTAGCTCTTTGTTTGGCCACTGGAAGAAATGTCTTCATCACAAAGGCCTCTGCATCCGCATTAAAGGAAAAATGAACAGACATTTCTGGAATCTTTGATTTAACTTCTAAGTCTCCTGGTGTTCTCAACAGAAAAGCACAGATGACTGTTAGACAAGTTTACACATCTTCCCTGGACTCACTGAAAATGCTGACTGAGCTTGGAAGATTAGATTTATGACAATAGGATTGGGATAGGCAGCCTTCTACTCTCTTCTCTTTCAGCTAATTCAGCCTAAATCTCACTCTCCACGACAAATCTGTCAATGAGCAGGTAAGAGAAGTCTTCTCAAGTTTCAGCTGGAAGTAATTTCCCTTGTCAAATGCAAGTTACGAAATACATAGTTAGTGACATACCTGAAACATTCTAACTGAATTACACTTGAATTATCCACTGCTAACAAGCAGTCATCAACAACAACAAAGTCTAACGATAATTCATGGTGACAGCACTCACTTTCCAATAAAGCACGCTGAAAACACTCCAGTAGCTGACTGCCAGAGTGCAGGATGGGAGGTTGTTAGCCTCATTTGTATTCAAAGGCAGGCAAATCACTAAAACTCATTTACATCCTTCCATCTTTCTTAGTTCATGTCAACAGCAGGTGGTCTATCGATACTACCTTTGAAATAAGTAGGTGGCTTAAATTGCCTTCAAATTTCAGTAAAAACCCTGAATTATAGAATAGACCTTGAGTCTTAACTTTCCTGTTTTCTTCGTGTGGGCTGTAATAGAACATGAATAAGTACAGCATGCACTTTGTTCGTATTTAATCTACATTAAAAACTAAGTTTTATACATAAATCTAGGCACCTTAATCTTGAGCCTGAGCAGACAGTCGCAGACACGACCATTTATTAGCTCAGCAAAGTGAGTTACAGAAGCTTATTTGTAAAGGTTTGAGGAAAATCTGCAACAGATTATGAAAGATTTCTATTGATTTTTTTTTTTTGTTAAAACACACATTTTTGGGATAAACAGATGAAGACTGACTCTTGAATCCTTCAATGCATGTGTTTAAGTTTCCCTGCTGCTAGCCCACTGGAAACTACTCCTCTGAATAGACAACATTCACTACACACTTCTAGGGACATATGTCTTCTATTTTTCTTTGTGGCATTGTGACTATTTCTAACAGTCAGTTTAAAAACACAAATGTCTGTTGTCAATCAGGACCAGTTTCTGATGAAGTGAGAAGAAACACTGCCTGAGACAGGGCCATCTTCATGGCCAAAAGAGTACACAGCCAGCAGTAAGCAACATCACAAATGTGTTATACAAATCCAGAATAGATTAAAGTAACTAAAACCAGCATTTGGTTGCTTTTCCTCTGTGATGTTTGCTTTCACATTTTGACAACTCCCTCAGAATTTGTGTGAAATTCAGTGTCCGCCAGAATTACTACTTTGATGTCTGCTTTCAAACTTCCATAAAGAACAGTGACTTTTGAAACACAGAGGTCAGTAAATAACTCTGCAGACTGTGCAGATTATGCTAAATTAACTCCCATATTTTGGTCAGCAAGTGGAGAAAGCATAATAAAAGTAAAGCTGGGGTCAGTCCCCACAAATCCATTGCAAATTCAGAGGCTTTGTTTATTACCCTGTCTGGCTTCAGCTGAGCATTAGTAAAATCTGACATGCAGGATTCGCATTTAAAGATCTGAGTAAAGTTTTGTTGCTAATAAATACACATATTTGTTTATATGACTGGGATTTTTCTGTGTGAAAAATTGTAAGGATGCTGAAGGTGTCCCCTGAGCTACTAAGCATAAGGGAGCCTGTACTTCACAATGAGTTAAAGATTGTTTAAAGACCAGGACAGTCATTAAGCTGTATTTACTGTCTAGACAGGAATAGCTCCACCTAACCATTCCCAAAGGTTGTTAGCATTTCTAAAAATTAAGCAGCAGCAGGAAAAGGTTAAGATCAACTTACTAATTAAGTTACAGTCACAGAAATCTGGAGAGGGGAAGGGAATGTAAATATGAATAGCATCCCCCAGTCTGAGTCCCAATCCTTAAATACAGGTCTTGCTTTACGAAGGAAAACATTAGGACTGAGCATCAGTGTGCAGAGCTGATGCTCAGACATGGGGCTGCACAAAAATGCCATTAGCCTGAGACAGATAAACTCCAAAGGGTTTCTTTATCTAAGTTACTGGTAGACACAAGCAGTGTTTTTCTTTAGCTTCCATACTGTAAATCTGCAGTCTACTAGTAGAGTACATCCACTGGTCTTTTGTAGCTTTTGGTGTTAAAAGGTGAAATCAAGATAACTGCCAAACAATGAGGAATGTTCCAAGCCTACGTTATGATGTTAATTGTGTGATAAAAGCAGATATTTAGGTCACTTCCACGGTGCTTAGCAAATACCCAAGGGCACTTGACAGGAAAACAGAACTCCTTCAAGGAGCTACACAGGCAGCAACCCAGATAAAAGAGATCCCTTCTGGTGACAAGTATTACTCAGAAATTCCTTAGCAAGTGGTGAGACTGGATAGTCTGAGAGATCCCTCAGACTCCCGGGAGGGACAGAAGCTCTGCTGCTCTACAGGTTCGTGTAGGTGGAAACCCTGAGCAAGGCTCAGAGAGGTCTCTGCTTTCCCTGCCCCACAGCTCTCCCTACGCACGATCCGCAGCATCGCTGTGCTTGTTTATACACTGGAGATGAGAAGAGACTGTTGGTACAACAATTACAATTTAAATTCTAATCCAAGGAATAACTGCATAAGCAAAGAGCGGGAGACAAGCAGAGCCACTGCCAGCCATATCTCTGGAAACAGAAATGATGAATGTAAACCAAACTGTTCCGAATCACTTAAACTGCCATTTAACTCAAAGTCCAATTATTTAAATTGTCAGGAAGTGATATTTAGATAACCAATTTATCCTGATTTACTTTTATCTGTATTTTTGTTATAAAAGAAGGGATAACTCAGTGATTGTTAACAAAACATATTGATAAACATAGATTTTAAATTGAATTTGCACTTCCCTTTCTCAATTGTAGATCTAGCTACCTTAATGATATTTCAATTGAGGTTTTTATATTCTTCCTCTTTTCTTATGCTGAAAAGAGTAAATAAGCACTCTTTTTTTTTTTTTTTAATTAAATGATTATCAAATCTTACTCTTATTTATGTTGGACCTTTCCTGAGGAAAAAAACCAGACTGGAATTCTACTAAACACACAGTTCTTCAAATCTTGGGCATTATTGCCACGTAAATTAAGTTATCCAACTTGTTTGCATTACAAGTGGACATATTTAAAAAGCACTTTTTCTGGAATGAAAAACTGAATTGTTTGGGTTGGGTGACCAGGTCATACAAAATTTTAAAACCACGTTAGTCCCATCCTCTCACTTCAAAAAAATTAGTTACAGATCAGAATTTAAAAAAAAAAAAAAATTCCACTTTCACTGTTTCTAGATAACTTTAACAAAACTGTCACAGAAGTGAAATGAACAGAGTAAATGGCAACTACAAAAGAAATCCCAAACTATTTCTACACCTGCAGAGGACAGCACTCATGCCTAAAGCTAATTTAGCACCTCCCAGTCTTTTGTTCCAGACCAAATCAATGCTTTCACCATTCCTCTTAGAGAAAGCAAACCGGTAGAGCTTGAATATTGCTTATGAAATGCAACCCGAGAAGTGCCCGCAAGGGAACCCCAGCACCTGCAGGCGCCCGGGGCTGTGCCTGCCCACCCCTCCCTGGCCTCCCCCTGCCCTCCGCACGCCTGCTCCCTGCCCAGGCACAGGCAGATGGATCAAAACAGCTCTCACTCTCCTGACATTACTTCTGCTCAGCAGACACTAATGACTTTTTTTGATTTTTTTCCTTTCTCCTACTTCCCCGTGAGCAGAAGTTGATAATAAACTCCGTATATGGCACTGGCACTCTTACTGGGGAGAAATAATAAACTGCAATTCCACGTCTTCCCTGCCCATCTCTTTGGGCGGGTGGAATAATGGTGATGCCTACATTTTCTTTTCCACCTCCCTCAGAGAAAAGGTTAATAAACCACTCAGCATTTGCTTTTTGTGGACACAGTATGTGTGGATTAATTAAGCATTTTTCAGGTAGCACAGTAATACCACTGTGAGTGCTCAATACCAGGTTGTTGCAGAAACCTACTACAAAATTGTAACGCAAAAGCAGTTGAGGATTCATTCATTTTAGGACAGAAGAAATAATTCTGCCCACAACTGCAGCAGTAACTTGGCCTAGAACTGAGCAGAGACAGACTACTGCATCGGATCAGAAGCATGACCAGAGCTGAGTGACCTAGTTAGAAGCGTTTACTCTCTGGATCACTGACAGCAAGCCTTCGTGCTTTAAGACAATTTATACTTCATCGAAGATGGAGGATTCATATCTAACATCAGCACTGGGCTATTCTAAAACTGCATCTTGCAGGGTTTTTTGTACCTTCCCCGAGCAAACTATTTGACAGGATGGGCATGAGGACCCGTTCAACCTGGAGCTTTGGGTGGCCTCAGAAATAAATGTTCATCGCCTATCAAGCACGGAAGACACTCTCCAAATTTCCAGCTCCTGTGTGAGTGCGCCTGCATGGGAGTATTCTTGTGTAAAAGGTGGGAGATGGCACCAGCAGCCAAACAAGACCCACTCCTGGCAGGCTGACCTCTGAAAGATGCTAAATGCAGGAAAAAGTGTTCACTTCCAGATCTCAGGTGGAAGAAGATGCCTGCAAGCAGTCCTCAGTGCTAACTCAGGACTAAGTCCCAGAAAAACTCATTCTCTATGGGCTCGCAGTAGACAGCTCTGGGTCAGACCACTGGCAACTTCACATCCTACTTAGGGGTACCACCAAAGGTTCAAGGACCACAGTGCTCTTACAAGAGTGGGACCATGTATCTAATGTTAGGCAAGAGTAAGGCTGAGTGTCAAATCTCCAAACCTCCCATGCCAATATTGCAAATGTCTAGAGATTACTGCTTCCAGAATTAGCAGTTACTTACTGATAAAAACTGATACTGAAAAGAAAAAATGCAAAGATCAGCTATATACATATATATGCCAAAGAAAAGAGGCCAAAAACTAAAACCAAACTGAACAGAGTATCTCAATCGATCTGTACAATCCCATTTGTATGATTATATTTCCAGAAAGCCATCACACAGTTTCAGAGCAAGACATCTGCCAAACTAATGAGAGCCCAAGAGTCAAAACAAAAGTACAAATAAGTACTAAGAAATCAAAAATCCCCAAACTGCTAGGTAGACTCTACTGTCTAAAACTACAGGTGCTTAGGAAGAAAATTATTTCTTAACTGTAACATAAACATTTACAAAAGATGGTATTTCTTCATCTGGTGTTCATCAGAAACTTTTGCTCAAGTCTCAAAGCAGCAACCCGCAATTTTTGCTTCTTCCAGCACAAAAAAACAAAAGGGGCTGTCACCGGGGATGGGAAAAAGAAAACCTTGAAGAGCTGGCTCAGAGTAACTAAATACTTCAAATCCAAATTTTACTCACTTCAACATGTTTGGAAGCGATGCAGGTTGGCCGAGAGCCATCCTCAACCCAACAAGTGTACCTCACCAGCTGGCATGACACAGACAAGAGCCCCCGACACCTCGGGAGGGAGCAGTCAGGAACAGATCGGGTGAATTAATGCAGCACTCCAGGTTGCCTGCCTGGGCAAAACTGTTTGTTCTTCGGCTCCAGTTTCAAAGTCAGTCAGTATTTAAACCGCTTGTTCTCTAGCTCAGATTTCAAAATCAGTGTTTATGTTTTATTGTTTTACAGTTCAGCAAGACCAAGCACAATTAGCTTGTAAAATACTATACTGCCTGTCTTCAAGGTTGAGGGAGGGTGAGGAAGCACAATGTTAATGTGAGTAGTTACACACTTGGGCAGCTCTGGGCACACTCAGTTTTATGCCACAGTGTACTCGGGCAGCTGTTGAACTTGGTGTAAAGCAAGATGAATAAAACTGTGCAGTCAACAGCAAAGTAAGCCTTGTCTGCATTTGCAAGGTCAGGCCCACTGAAATGCCACATTTCTGGTGTCCTGGGAAGAGCAAGACTGGGAGGACATGTGGACACAGCAGGGACTGGAGCAATCTACTTACTGTAAATTTTACTGGTTTATTTTTTTGTTCAAGAAAGTTTTTCAAGAAGCTGTCTTGGATCCACAGTGAAGTTTCTGATCAGAGGAGGCTGAACATACTGAGGCAGGAGTTAGGATTTGAATGAGGGAGAACAGGGTTTCAGGGGTATCCTCTGCTGGGAACCTGTTGGGTTCCGAGGCCCCATGTCGTGTGCGGGAGGTCGCAGGGGGTGCAGGGAGGGTCTGGAGGCAGAACCTCTGGAGAGCTCCAGGAGTGAAACCTGCAGCTCCTCTGAAGACAGACATCTATTACAACATTACAGAAATGGCTCAGAATCTATGAATTTCAGTTACGTAGGGTACAAAATCAACCCAATTTGATGAGATGGTGATGTGAAGAGACGATTTATGTTTAAGTACCTACAGGAGGGAGAAGCTCACTAGTAACTGTGCTCACAAACATGGCAAGTAGAACATAAGACAAAGCTCCAAGAAGCTGGGCATGTTTGCAAGCAGTACTTTCTAAAGCAAAGAGAAACACTCATTGCTGTCTGAACACAAAAAGCACTTCCTTCTGACCAGTTCTGAAATTCGAAGTCCACCCTGGATACATACTGTAACATATGCACGTATGATATGAATCCCTGAACTTCTGTATGAAACAAACAATCCAAGTGGTCAGTCCAGGATATGAAAAGGTTACTTCTTGGGGAATGAGTGTTTGACAGCTTCAGTGCTGCTTAGTTTATTTATCAGATTAAGGATCTTCCCGTGGAATGTCAGAGCCCATCATTCCTAACGATAAAGTTAAAAAAAATTTAAAAGACAAAAAAATAAGAAAGACCATCAGAATTACCTCTCCCTAGCTATTTAACATATTAAGTATTTTGGTGTAGTTTGTACCTACAGCTATGTAATTCAAACACTACAAGTATTTTGAAAGGTACTAATCAGTGGTTCATAAATACTTATTGATACACTCTAGTGGTATTTATTTTTAAAAACGTGTGTATGGGCATTCCACCTATTCCTAAAATAGGGAAAAACATGTATGAGAAAATTGCTATTCTACATTATTTTCCGCAAGATGTGTGAATTTAGCCAGAGGCTATCGGTCTTGAAAGAACACTACTTTTGGAAAGCTTAGTCACTTGTTTTATTTTATCTTATTCTATTTTTCTCAGTAGAAACATACTTGTACATGTGATTGCCTTGACTCCTGGCTCCAGATCTACAGGGAAAATCCACAAGTGCGTGCATGCAGTTGTTTTGTAAGATCTCAGTTTATTTTCTAGCAATTACTACTCACTACTTACAATGATGCGTTACCAGATTACCCATTCCAACTGCTTATTAAAGTATGAACAGGGTATCTCAAGCCTGTTATAGACATAATCCTGGGGGTGCCTCTTCTGGTCTCTGGACAGCAAAACACACATCCCAAAACATCAGTGCTCCATTACCCTTTCAGGCACATGAGGCACCTTCTAGCTAATAGCCCAATTAATCATGAGGATGTACTTGAAAAGGAAGTTGAAATCTTGTTTGGATAATGAAGTAGAGATTACAGGATGCCTAAGAAGAAATTGTGCCATACAAGCACAAATTGAACATGTTCATCATAGTGATACAATACACTTATTATAACTTTAAAAAAATAATTGACGAAATCTTAATGAACACTTTACAGATTAATAGCTACAGGTAAAAATGGATGTGGATAGATGAAGGGGTGTGAGGACTCTAATAGGGTCAAATCATATGCTGTTGAGAATCCACATAAATCAGGTTTTTATTTATAGTTATTAACTCCACAAAAGTGTTTAAAAATGGCATCTTTTATACACAGATTGGATTGAGGAAATTAAAAATGAAGAGGAAAAGATATTTTTGACTGAAGATAGGACACATTTTAAAGCTATCGACCTATAGTTGTTGAGCCTAAACATACATTTCATAGTCTGTCTTCAGAGTTTCTTTTTACATTAAAGAATACTTGAGTCCATCTGTGTGAGGTATCAGACTCTGATAAAGGGGGACAGGGGACATGTCCACAAGCTCACCCTGATGTTTTTCTTCTACAGAAGATGTTAATGCCATATTACTTCTTCTAATAAGGTAAGGGCTTCACAAATACAGAGTAAAAAATAATATTACAGATTTTGCAGTCTGCATTTACATCCAGCCAAGTGGCAATTTGTTGCTTATTCCTACTGCTACCTTTTTAAGTAATTTTTTTAAACTATTCACTGGATTCAAAATAGTCAAACCTCATTATGTAGTTTCTTTGAATTTACTTTCCAATACAAAATTATCTGTATTCCAGTTACTTCAGTTATTGTAGTTGTAATTGTCTGTATTTCAGTATTTCATTTATTCCAAGAAACTGTAATAGAATCATTAAAATAGGAACATATAGAGAATTTTTTTCCTGCTTAGGCAGTGAGCAGTCCTAATCATATAAAAATCTTGTTTATTATAATTTTAAACACTCACCCCTCATTACAACAAATTGCTGGGTTTACACACCTGAATCAAACTTTCAAAACCGTAATGAGACTGATGAACACTGGATACCTTTTTCATATGACCAGATGCAAACCTGCTGTAGCTCTGGCCAAAGACACTGTGCTACTGAGTAATCAAGACAACAGCTCGACCTTTTTGTGTTGTTATCCAATTCACAAATAAAGAGCATTGAAAGAGATTATAGGAAAGCCTTAAAGTACCCAGAATTATACCTGTTTATGTTTCTGCTGGCTCTGAACATACAAACAGAGGGAGGAATTAGTGGAGGCACTACATGCTTGTCAATTCCAGGGTTTATATGTCTGTTTTCAGACTCCCAGGAAAACAAAAGATATCTTAATAAGAGAAAGGGAGCACGGAATTCACTGGTAGCGAAGGCATCACAATTAAACTTGTGCTCATTTAATGAGGATCTCTTGAAATCTCTCACCTGCAGGAACAGAATAACTACCATGATGTTTTAATTTTATTATTTTACCTTAATTTAATTTCAGGTTTTTTTTAAAGGAAACAAGACCTTACAAAATCAGATCTTTTAAACTACCTAAGAAAAAGGGCATCGGACTACTTAAAAGGGCATGAAATTCCGCACTCACATATAGTCTCAAATAGGCTGGTAGGCTCTACTTTCATGGATAAGCACATCCTAAAGAGATTACAACATCTTAGGCAAAAGGCTATTGAATTACAGTGTGGATTAAATTACAGAATTTGGTAAGTGTGTATTATCATATATCAGCACATCCACCAGTTTAGTTCAGGAGATAAGTTACTAAAACTATGCAAGAAGCTGAATAGCCTCTTATGACAGTTTGATGCATTATTGATTTTTTTTCCATTTTTATTTCCAAAACAAAGCTCATTTAATTTTCATTATTTAATTCCCATCAATTCAGGCAATTCACAGACTTTTTTGGCTGTTGAATGTCTTTGTGCAGAACACATTTAAGTAACCAGAGTAGAAAATTCTGTCACAACCATACTTTTTCCAGCTAACTATTGGCAATTATTCTCCTAGCCCATTGTCAGAATTACAACCAACTTAATTTTTATATACATCTGAAGACTGGAGAAGCAGAAAATTACGGGAACATAGAGAGTTATCAATACTTAAGCATTCCGGGTTACCACTCACCCAAAGCAATAATTTTCCCTTGTTTCAGCTTACCGCAATGCCACATATTTAGTTTTTGCCCCTCTGCTTTAACAAAGGTTTCATAATACAAATTTTGCCTTTTCATTTCAGTTGCATACAGAGGCTACCAGAATGCTAAAATAAAAATATCTACATTAGATCAGCCTAAAAGTTCATTAATCATACTTTAGGCAAGCAAAGCAAAGAGGTTAACTCTTCTAAGCACTCAGTCCTGTTAATTCTTAATAACAAAAATAATATTTCTAGGATATTTGTACACTACAGGGTAATACGAAGCAAGCCAAAGTATAATAATGAAGAAAAACCAATATAAGTACATACAAAAAATGTCTTTTTTCTGTAACTATTCAAATATAACCCAAAAAAGAAACAACTATATTCAGCCTCTGGGAACTTTAGCTAGACACATTGTTTTACATTTATATTAGAACATAAAACATAATTGATATTTTCATAAAAAAATGTTTAAATTAGATGAAGAAAAGCTGCTTCAGCAGTAACTTCAAGCCGGTCCACCAGAATGCAATACTGTCTCTTACATATATATTTCATATTTGGAGTATTTCATAGAACCAAAACTGAACTACTAGAAGAAAGGAAACCAGCACCTCTAGCACAGAGGCATTCCTTGTAAGAATATAAAGTTGTAACTGTATTTCAAAACATAAAATCTGACAAAACCATGATAGTAAGTTTTGCCTGCTAAGAGAACATACTGCAAAATATATTTTACCAGTCCATTTGGCCTGAGGGGCTGCAGGTCGAACAATGATCAGGCCTGATTGTATAATAGCACAGCAGAATTTGGGATACCAAGATTTCTTTTTACCTGTAATAAACTATTGTTCAGTTCATTCAATAATGGAATATTCTACTTGGGTCAATGATGGCAGCTCAGGCAAACAAAAGAAGTCTTTATGCTCCATCTAGACGTTGCAAGGTGCTTATTCAATTTCCTCTGCATCAGGGACACTGTTCCTTACCTAATATGTATACATTTGCTGAGTGTTATTCAGCCTTTGTTGCTTCTGACCCTCACTTGGCATTTAATTCCCAGTCCACCAGGGTATTCATGCTTGATGGCACCGAGGCACACACTGAATGCTTTATTTATTTAATGGCACAGGGAATGAAGCTATAAACTGTATTAGACAATATCCTGTTTAAAGATGCCAGTGGTCGGTGTCGCTGCATTACTAACCCACGGCTGCAGCAGTGAATATGTCACTGGAATTTAGAGGACAGTATATACTGATTACAGATCAACATTGCAATAAGGAAAACAAGGTTCCAATTCAAAATTCCATTTAACATTTTTCAGGAATATTGTTATACTATTGAAAATGTTATTCATGTGTTTATGTTCTCTATCTTTTAAAGATGCCCATTAATCTTCGCTGCTAGTGGCAAAGAAATTTTACTACAGACCCCACTAAAAACTGCTGATACTACAATGAAATTTCAGTTATGTACCTGTGTAGCTATGCAGAATTGTTTTAAAGCACAGTTCTCCGTGGCTAAAGCAGTAGAGAGTTGATTGCAAACAACTCACATAGAATTTGACTAGTGAAAAAAAATACTGACCTTTATTCAGTTGAACAACTTTGTCATTTATAACAATAGAAGTAACTTCATCTACACTGGTAAGGTTCAGTCTTTCTCTTAGTTAAAGCAGGGTTTTCCAAACAGCAAAACTCATGAATGTTATTGAAATATTCTCTCAAAAGGTCTATTATCTAAACCCAAACAAACAATATTGAACAAAAATAATGCGGAAGTGACCAACACAGTTGCAACTGACTGAAACCTCCACATTCAAATATACTGACTACAGTGAAATATCATACAAATGCAAATAGGCAACCACAGCAAGAGGTGTTTTAGAGGAACTTACAATTATTCTGGAAGCCTGGGACCTAAGATCCATAACAGCCTATATCATCCGTTGTTTTTAATTATGTCTTTTAAAAAAGCTCCCCTGCTGTGTTTCTGAAATACTAAATGGCCTCCACAGCTACTTGGCATAACTCATTCTAATTCATGATTACAAGATGGTATTTTCAGACTATTCCCTCTTTCCCAGAAACTACTTAAATGGAAAAAAAAAACATTTTGTCTTAATTCCTATTTAAGCCATCCATTTGAGGCATAAAATTTGAAATGCAATAAATGTCAAGTCACAGAACATAACATTCGTATTATGTTTCTGCAGAGCTCCTATCTAAAAGAAATTTCAAAATAAGTAAAGCATGATGATTTTAATATTTACTTTTAGGAAAAAAAATCTCATGGTAGAAGTTTTACTTGTAAGCAGGATAGGGTCAACTGACTTAATCTTGGTTCCAATTTTTATTCTGCCATGCAAGATACAGAATTTTAAGATTAAAATCGCATATGTCAGGAGTAAAATGTTCTGCTCAATACAGTAGACATTTCCTAACTGCTCCTCCATGTTCAAATGCTAAAGGTTGATAGGTATATTTATCCTACAAGCTGTGAACTTTAACTATTACTACTAAGAAGGTTATGCCCTTAAGGTTCAAACAAAACACACTGGAAGACACACTTAAAAGGAAAAGATGCAACCACTTTGTGTGACCTGTCCTCTGAAGGATTACTCCCACAAACACTGAGAGCTTTTTTCTTTCTTTACCTCTTCTTATTCCTAAAATTCTACTGATTCTTTTATAAAGAATACTGCCTTTAAGAATTGCATAATTTGCATAGGAGAATTACCATTGTTATCTCCCTGAGAAAAGAAGCAAGGTAATGGAAAGGGAAGGGAGTAACTGAACGCTTGGGGTCATAAGGACTAAGCCTTATACAAAGACAGAATACAGAGTATTCATGAATTTGCAACTAGTCAAAATGTGCCAAGGACTGCGTTTCCTCTCTGTAAGCTCTTTTGTGCTTCGTGTAAGCAAAAGTCAAGCCAACCTCAAAAGAAGCAGTATCTGATTTTCTGGACAGTTTCTCTGATAGGATGTAGCTGGGGCTCTGTTTATCTGAAATAATGCTTGACAGCTGCATCCCCCAAGCACATGCTCCAATACAACATCCCAAGATGGGTGAAGCATGTATAACAAAATGAAACTTAAAGCAAGACAGCCGAGTCAGAGTAAATCCCTGTTTCATTGAGTTCTTTCTTGACTGAAAGACGTGGAGACTGTCTCTTGGTAACTTACAGAGAAACCAGCAGCTCTGGGGGGAATATAGTGCCATTCTTTGCCTTTTTCTTTTTTTTTAAACATTGATTTTGAACAGCACATTAGAAAAAAGGATGACAGAATCAATAGAATTTAAGATGCTCTTGTAATCTGGGTTTAACTTCATAGTAACACCTCTAATCAAAGGCGGGGAACCCTTTGTGGCATTTTGACATCTACATCTATCATGTGGATATGGCTTTTATTGAGCTGAATTAACAACTTTACTCAAATAATTAAAATCTAGCCACCCAAAATGTCAGAGTAAAAGTAGTTTAACACTTCATCATTCTTGTAAAAGTGTAATTTTAAATCTGTGCATTATGCCAGCTGTTTTGTGGGTTTACAATAAAAGTAATCAAGCAGTAGAACAGAAAAAGAAATTGTGAAACAGCAAAAGAAATAACATCACAGTAGCCTGCCACATGTTGAAATTAGCACCAATTTTACTCCATGGAAATTAAATCCACCTATAAAACTGATAATACCTCAAAACTGTAAGCAAGGGAATACTTAAAACATCAAATCCAACCTGGGTTCTATTTTTCTCCTTAAATAAAAAGAGTCATAAAAATCTCTCATTTCCTCCCAAAAGTGGAAGTAAAAATATCATGGGTTCTGTCCTTCAATTTTTCTTCTCACATCCTGTTGCTTTGAAAAAAATCTGATTCTCCAGCTACAAATGGAGTTCAAAAAGACTAAGGCCATATTTTCAAATGGCATAAACAAGCATCACCACAAAAAAAAAGGAAGGGTGAAAAAAAAAGACTTTGCCTTTCATCTTTGCTGCTCCTTCCTTGTTTAGGCTAGGTGTTTTGTGGTGTGTGCTTGCTTCTTTTTTTTTTTCCCAGTGCGAGTGGATCACCCATGCTGCATAACTGATCAGGGTTCAGACCACATTTCTGTAGGGAGGGGCAGCCTAAAGTAGAAAACAGGTCCCAGGGATGGAGAGAAGGGTAACATGCTTTTTAAGTGGTCACACTGGCTTATTTCAATCGCAAATGAATATAATCTCAGATTTTTATTACACTCAGTAGTTGAAGGATTTAATAATTTAATTAATAATTACTGAAATATCGACAAAGCAACACACATTGATAATCCTCCATAACAGAGATTCCTTTGCCTTTCCTTTCTATTACTTGTACTGGGGTACAAGACCATTTACACTAACAGATATGACCTTTTAAAACGATGGAATAACTGCGAGACAGGGCAGGCAAAGGAGATGAAAGATGATGCCGGTGCCGCAGTCATTTTATGTTAAAGGCTCTGCTTATATGTGTAATTCATACCACTGAAGTCAGAATAATTTGAGAGCTGAGTTTTCAACAACCTTTATAAATGATGTGTTTTGTTTCAGGAAATGTCGTCTTCACTGAAATGCTGGTAACATGTATATAATTATGTCAAAATAAAAACCACAGTTTTTAAAAAACTTCAAAGCCTTAATTTTAAAAATAAGCTACATCTCAGTGACTATTTTTTTTACTACCTTGGTGCCAATTATTTTTAATTTTACTGATACATATCCTTGTTTCAGCCAGGTTTTTTCCTTACTAACTGCATTAACAATGTTAACAAGAGAACCACATTTTCCATGCAGATTGAAAAAAAATCTTCATAGTCATGTCTTTTTTTTTTTTTCCCACTTCTCTTATGGTTTAAAATGCAGCATATGTATTTCAAATTATGAGACTTGTATCACAGCAGCAGAGACCCTACAGCAAAACACTTCCAAAGGGCCATGCACTGTCCCCAGATGCACAGCATGGCTTCTTATTTATTTCAGTAGGAGTCTTAGACAGGCAAAGAAGGCAAAAACTAATAAGCACCTCGGGAAGAGATTAAATTTAGCCAATAAAAAAAAAATAAACCCAGTCTTAAAGACTTTTACTCATTTTGGGAAGGTGCTGACACACTTCTCACCTCTGTAAAGTGAAGAGTAATGAGACAACTTAATTCTTTCATATTTCAATAATGCTCGCTCTGCCTAGAAATTGCAGTTAAAATTTCTAGCAAGAAATGTTCACTCCTGCGACTTGAATCCAAGTCTGAACAAGCACCCAGGCTGATAGAACTGAGATAACTCACAGATCAAGTTTCTACATTAAATTAATACATCCCTCTAGTACTCACTTTAGGCTGAGTAAGGTGAACTGAATTTCATTAAGAAAATCTGGAAAGTGCAGTTTGAATTGGCAAGGAAATAGGGTAGGCTGGTGGGAGGCAGAGACTAGCAGCTGAACACATCTGCAACCTAAACTCCAAACCTTTCTAGAAATCCACAGTCCCACTGGGTGAAAGGGGAAAAAAAAGATACAAGAATATGCACTAAAGAATGCTTTCCTATCTGGACTGGCCACTAAACCAACACTAACTTGAATGTTTTGATGCTTCTGGGAGATTAAGAATTGCCCCAAAGGGAAACACTGCAAAAGAAAATAGACCTGAGTTTTAATTTTTTTTTTTTTTTTTAATTGTAGACAAGCCAGAAATATAGAAAAACAGCTGAAGGGGAAATTAGAGAGAAAATGAAAGTCCTGTAGACAATGAGGAATTGAGAGGGTTCTGATCTTTCATGAGATTATTACGGCTAACAACCCAGTTCAGAGAGATGCAAGGGACATGTTACAATTTCTAACACCTTCAGAAATGTAAAAAACACTACAGACAAATATTTTAATTGTAGTGCTAATTCAGTTGTTTTTACTCTTTGTTTAAAAGTATATCGTGTTCGGATGGCTAAGTGGTTTTGTTTGTTTTGCATCAACCCCACTCAAGTAATGGAGAAAGCTGGAGTGGGTGAACAAAGGCTTTTCTCCCTCAGACACTTCCCAAATATTCCAAACCTCACAAAAATGGACTAGAAAAACTGTAATATTTGTTTTTCATTATTTTAAGGCTCCATGTCAGAAACTGCATGTTACTCATTACAAAAGTCTCTCGCACACAATTATTTGGCCTGAGAGGCTGCAGCTTTTCCTGCATAAGAAGCATTTTCTTCCTCCCACCCTGCAGGAACATCTCGCCTTGTTGCAATCTGCCTCTTGCCAAACGGGGCACCTTGCTGCCTGTGAGGCATCAGCCAGGGGAGCATCTTTCTCTGGTCTGACACTCATAATCCCATTGCCAGGCTGCTGCTGGCAATTCAGCAGGAAATGCATCCCAGCCCTGTTGTCCCATGTCCTGAACACGCCCTGTACAGGTTAGGTGGGTAAACGTTTTTAGAAACTGAGAGGTGTGAAAGGATCACTTCCTTGATTAGAAAACTGAAAAGAATTCAGTAAAATAGGAAAGCAAAAATGTAGAGCTTCCTTCCCAAGCAAACCTTTCCTAGCTCTTGCACTTCTCTTGGTTTACTTGCAGGTTTTTGAGCTCCTCCTTTACCCATAGCTAACTTGCTTCAGAGAGTTACTCGCAGCTACATTTCCTCTGTTCCTTTGTTAAAGATGGAGTGCCCCCAGGGCTGCTCACAGCACTTGCTTAGGGCTACCTTCCTCTCCCTTCCATCAAAACTCTCCTATTAGGCATCTCTGCCTTTCACGATTTCCAGAACTAGTCATCGAATACGGCTATGGAAATTTGTATTTCCCTTTCTGCTTTCTGGGGTAAACGTTTATTTTTTTTAAAAAATGCAATTAAGTAGGACACCACACTTCTTGAGCCAGGGCATCATGTTTCATTCAAATGAGATTCAAGATTTACTATAATGTAGAACTTCAGATTATAAATCTTATATATTTAGAAATATTCAGCATATACGTAGCTTACATACTGCCTAATGCCTCTTTTCTAGTGCTTTGGCTAGTGTCTACACTGCCTGTCCATTGCTGTTTCATACCAGTTGGGAAGTTTTGTCACCGTAAAATGCAGTTTCCTCCAGCGTAAAGTTAAGTGAAAGCAGTAAACAGAACAAATCTGCAATTCTGCTGCAGTTGTAATAACCAATTCCTTTGTTCAGGTACAGATCCACTAAGATCCAGTAACAGAAAATATGCCATGTTAAAAGGTGAAAGAATACAGTCTGTGATTCTTAAAATAGCCGATCTATCGCCTTCTGCATGAATCCAGCCTCTTCTGCAGGGAACAGCACAACCTGAACACAGAAAGTGCCATCCTGTGGCACCAACTGCTCACCATGAGAATAATGAAATCATAAGAAAATACTTGAGAATAGTGACAGCTATATCTTGAAATAGAACTGAACTGCACAAAAATGTGCTTAAACACTTTTCAGCTGTTGACAGAACAAAGGAGATTACATGTTGGCCGTAGCAAGTACCAGCATGATGAAAACAATGGAAGAGTTTATTTCTGTAGCTCGACCTCTATCTCCCCCTACATATTCTTCAAAATAGTCTTAATGACATAAAGCTGAAGAGTAAAAAGACAGTATAAAGCCAAAAGAAACACACATTGCAGCGCAAAAATTGAAAAAACCAAACCATCATACAAATAATCATTACATTGGAGCTACGAGACATAACATAGTATAGTACCAAAGGAAAACAGTAAAATTTAAATTAAAGGATTTAGAAATTGAATGTTTAATATGAAAATATTAGAATTTTTATTTAATCTTTTTCTTTATTTCAAGAACTACTCTTCTTAAAATATGATGTCATAAACATTACTCTTAAAATTACTTAAACTTTTTCCAATATAAAATACTTTACTATGAGTATTTCCCATTTATTTAATTTAGAGGCATGTTTTTGTATTATGAGTTTTAGAAAGGAGTGAAAAAATCGTGGTTTTCTGAAAGTGTCCAGTTTTCTCTGAATTCAGTTTGTTTCTACATGATCAATCCCTGCTGAGCTCATAAATCTCACAGTAAAACTTATGAAACTGCTACAACAAATATCAGAAAGACAAGAAATGAGAAATGGCTGATCTGACTTTCTGCTCTGGCTATTTCAGGATGAACAGATCAGCTTCCCAGATGTCTATTCATGCCTGGACTGGGAAAGCCATTATAATGAAAATCAGAGTTAAAAGGTCTGGGGCCTTACCTGGCCTGGAGGTATTCTCTGAAAAAACCTGTTCTTCCTGGTCTAGGAGTCACAGAAAGAAGTGACCCCTTGAACAAGGTAAATGAGTTCTTCAGAGGCCTGGAATAAATTCCTAGGCTCAAGATGCTTTTTGGTCTTTGCTATTTACCCATTTCCTTTAGGTTAATGAACTTCAGCAGAAACAAGAGCTGGAAAACAGCACTCTCACAGTCTCTCATAACTATGTTTTAGGCACCTAAAACACAGGTACGATGCCTAATGGCATCCATTAACACACTTTCAGTAACACCTAAGTACCTGTATCGTGCACCTACAATGAAGCAGCTGCCTCCATCTCCAAGCATTATCAACACTTTTAAAAATACCTGCTCTTAGGACAGAAAACTGAAGCTTTGTAAAAACTAGAACACTGACGGTAGATTGAGGAAATAGTTTCAGAGTTAATTTGATCCATCAGAAAGCTGTATTGCATGTCCCCATCAATGCCCAGCCACTCCCAGGGCTTGGAAACAACCCAGGTGGGTGTTGGACTGGGGCCAAGCCCCAGCTCCTGCCGGCGCAGGGCCACCAGGGCTGGGGGATCCAGCAGTCCGGGCTGGGGGGCAGCAGGAACACCCCCATTCCAGAGCAGGGCACAGAACTCCTGGGACGGAACCCACTGAGAAACGGGGACGCTGTAACCCCAAGCCCATGAAGCAAACTGACCCGTGCACAGAACAATGCACTGGCAGTAGCTCAGACATGCAAAGAGGAGAGATCTACTCCATGACAGCAGAACCCACACCCCGAGCTTTAAGGCAGCCTGATTTGCATAGAGTAACTGCATGCTCGGGTATCTCTCCAGCCTCATTCCATCTGGGACTACAGGTTGGGGGATCTTTTTCCCTTTGAGTTGTTTGGGGGGGGCTTTTTTTTCTTGATTTTGTTTGTTAGGTGTGGAGTGTTTTTTCTTTAATTAACAAGTTGCTATGTAACACCTCCTGAGTGCTAGTAAATATTAACTTAAAAACTAGAAGCAAGAAATAAAACAAGTGTGAAGGTGCAACAACTAATAAAATTGTCTTGGGCAAATATATAACTGAGATGCTCAGTTCACTCAGATTCATGAGTAAACACCATGAATTTTAGCCTGTATAAAATGCCTAAGAATGAAAACTATAACTCCTATAAGAAGGGTGGAAAAATGCAAGGAGAAATCATAAACAAACAGATGTTGCACTTATTCTTGGTAAGGAATGTTCTATACAGCATTAAAGAAACCTAAGAGGGCAACTGGAGGACAGCAACATTTCTGAAGTTTCTTTGGATTCATTTTAATAAATATCAGGTAAAGGGAGGGATAATTTAGCTGTCTGAATTACTGGATTATGAATCAAATGGCTCCTTTTAACATTCTGTACTCAAACCACAGTCCTATTAAGCATAAGACTCTAATGTGAATTCTTAAAGAATGAGAAAATATTATCAGTTCTGTGAGTGATTAAGTCTAGCCCAAAAAGAACATGTAAGGCAAATGCTTTGGAAAGCCTGCCTTTTTGTATAAATGACAGATCAAAGTGTTATTAGTAAAATTATATAATCCTGTTAAACTGGATCCTGGAAAAGGAGTACTGAAAGGCAATTTAGATTCTACCTCTTCCTTAAACCACCACGTTTTATTTATTTTAACTTGCAGGTCCTTGCAAAACTCTTACTGGCATGTACGTTCTTTTCTTTCCACTGAATTCACAAGACAGGACAATCAGGTTTGTTATCACAAACCTCTCAAACAGAACACACACATGCACACATTTTTCTTGGGCTGTGGAATAGCAGTCTTCTGCTTTTCACACTCACAAATTTTGTAAGAACAGAAAAATTCTCACAAATTTATCTTCTGTTCTTCACTGAAGACTTAAAAAAAGAGAGAAAAAAAACCCTCATGCACAGATGGATGGAGATTTCTTACATGTTCTGCACTCTGTATTGTCACCACAGGACCACCTGCAGTCCTGCACTGTCCAGATAGGTGTTCTCAAAAACACCTGGGTAAGCTGTTTGCCCAAGGACTGTGTGCTGGAGATAAGAGGTAATTAGCAAATGAAACTATTCCTAGCACTCCTCCTTCAACATTAAGTGCAGAGCTGCAGCAGCAAGCTGGCACCTGGTACAGGGAAATGCTAGATGTGATCATTTCAATTTACACATTCAGCACTACATCCCATATGCTTGTCAATGTGAAAGTGTCAGTGATAACAGAGATACCCTAAGAAACTGCTCTGTTGAAATGCTGACATGAAGTTTTTATGTACGAAACAGACCCTCTACTCTGGACCATCTGTAACTTCTTCCTTTTCTCATGGGGCATGTGTTGGCCATAAAATCTTTCCATTAAAAAAAAACATATAAAAAATTAAGCTCGAGTTTAAAGGGAAAATTATAAGCCCTTAAACATCCATAAACCAAATTTATATATCAAAGTATTTTTCATATAAACACGCTACTTGCTCAGCAAAAAAAACCAAAAAACTGCTGAGCAAAAAGAGTTTGCTGCAATTAGATATAGCAAATTTTATAGCTGTGCTGCAAAATTAAAGGAAAGTATCTGGCACTATGACTTGTACCAATATATAAAATTAAACAAACTGGAAAATTATGACTGGTTTTGTCTCTTGATTCTGTAGTATGTTTTTCCATGCCTGTGTCCTGTACACATCATAAACTCACAGGTGTTTCTTCCAACGTGCTTTCCAATGATTTCACAACCAAAAATTTCTTAAGTACAACAAAAGTAGGAAGCTTCTTTTGTGTGAGAAGTGATGAGTTTGCTGAATTAGGTGACCAACTAAGGCTAAGGAAGACAATGCAGAGAAGCAGAATGATTTCCTCTGCACAGCTGAGGTCTGTGAGGTGGCATTGATCATCAGAAAAGGATGATTGAGAGGGTGGAGGGAGAGAATAGGATGGCAAAATTTACAAGGCAGCAGTATTATTTACTATACTCCTTAAATGACCTGAAAATGCCTTGAAAAGTACGAGATGGAGAAATATGCTCTGTGATAATGTCTTTAAAAAGTAAAGTTGATAAAAGACAAGGAGATTCACGGCCACAGTAACGCACTCCCAAAACATAAAATTACAACTTAAATATTTTTTTTAAATCCTAAGCAATGAGTCAAGAAATATCTACTGGTACTCAACGACAGTGGATAATTATGAAGTGTACACTCTAAGCAGGCTACGTGCATTTAAGTATTTTGGCATCTTCCTCTGCGGCTTCCAGTACTGACTTCCAGTGAAAGAAAGAAATCTGTAAGACTGAGATACAATGAGGCAATTTCTGTTCCAGTAAAAGTACATGCATTCTTAAAATCCCTAAAGTAATCTTGAAAGGGCTAGTTTATCTGGGAAATGAACCCTTTGGAAAAATCTTGTTTCCCTCCTCAGGATAGAAATCAGATGCAACTCTGAATCTACCCAACCACACCCTTATAAAGACACAAAGGCTGTCCTCGTATTTGCTCTTGTAAACCCTTGCAGACAATTTGGGATACCCTTCACCACCTTTGTAACTAAATCAAGGAAAATCAGGCTCTAGATACTCTGACTTTAAACGACAAGGTCCCACAAAGGAACATTAATCACGTTAAGTGTCAAACTGATACTGTGCTCTAACAAAGAATGGCACGTTTTAGACCACTTTTCCCTCTTGAAAAGAAAATGCCCATTCAACTGGCACAACGGTTTCCCAAGCTTCAGTGGATGCACGGATCTCACTGGCTTTTCATCTATTTAAGGGTGAAGCACACTGACAGCTCCACCATGACCCACACCTCTCCCAGCTAATGCCTGGGTACGTGGTTCAGGGAAGGGGCTGGGGGAAAATTCTTCCTGAAAGAGAAAGGAAGGCTGCCTCCTGCCAGTCCTGCCTCCTGCATCAGCCCACCACAGGGGTGCCAGAGAGACCACAAGGGAGCTGATGGGGTGACAGAGCAGGAGTGAACGCTTCCTCCCGCCAGCAGATGGAAATCCTGCGGCCCAGTGTCCGGTGGGTCACCCAGGGGTGTGCCCGTGCCCTCTGCGATGTCAGCTCCCGGGGCAGGAACGGGGCAGGAACGGGGCAGGAACGGGGCAGGAACGGGGCAGGAACGGGGCAGGAACGGGGCAGGAACGGGGCAGGAACGGGGCAGGAACGGGGCAGGAACGGGGCAGGAACGGGGCAGGAACGGGGCAGGAACGGGGCAGGAACGGGGCAGGAACGGGGCAGGAACGGGGCAGGAACGGGGCAGGAACGAGGCAGGAATGGGGCAGGAACGGCCCCTGCCCATGCGCACGGAGGGCACCCGCAGCCTCGCCTTGATGGGCTTTCCAAGGCACACTGCCCACTGCAAACATCTTCTGATAATTAAATCTTAGTACTTTCACTTTGGAAAGCAAACACCAGACACACAGAAGCCGTACGCATCTCCCCATGCTCCACAGACTTTCCTAAATAACTTGTCAGCAGTACTGATTGAAAGCCTGTAACATTAATATGTTAACAGCAGACATATGGTCAAAAATACAAATTTTTCACAGAAAACTGGAATTTGTAAGGGGAAGGAAAGAGATGCATGTGAGTTTATTATTGTCTAATTTTATTGTTTTAAGCATTTATTTGGGATCTAATTTAGAAATTGCTGTTATACATTTTAACCATAATTTATGAGTGGGGTTTTTTTCCTCCCTGTAAACAGCATCAAAAACTTCCATTAACCTCATCAGAGGTACTCCAAGTTCTGACCTCCTAAACACAAGAAACACAGAAAACAACTGCAGTGCTTCTCCTAAAGTATCTGACTGTGAGGTCTAGGTGTATATTCAAGTGACACGGGCAAAGCTGACAGCTCTAAAAACAGACTTAATAGTTTAGGTTGCAGACATGCTATTGTGTTGTCAGCAGAATAAGCACTCTTGTAACCTTCAATACTTTCGTTGAGGAAACTAAAAAAGTTGAGCTCAAAAACTGGAGGGAAAACAAAATTAAGCATTCTAAGTCTAGGGAAGTTAGTCTACTATCATCAAAAGGAGACACCTACCTATCCTGCAGATCTAATTTAGGAGTTTATAAATGCTCAAAGAATAAAAAGGAAATTTTAGCTGAGCATATATGGTCACACTGTCAAAATATATCTCTCTATATCTGTATCTATACATGCATAAAATTACACAGGTTTAAGCTCTAATTATGCAGGTAATTTGTTGAAAAACTAATTCCCAATGAAGGGTATATATGTATGTGGGCATTAAAATGGGAATTGATTCCAGAGGCTTTTATTCCAATACCTCCATCACTTTTAATTCCCCCAGGTTATCTTAAGAATGTAGCATAATTGAGAACTATTTTCATGGAACAATAATTCTAAATAAGTGGGATGTTGGAGATGAATTGTATGTCTAAAAACTATTTTATGTCTAAAACATGAAATATCATGCAGTGAACATAGCATCCTTTGCCCATTTAAATGCTTAACTGGCATAAATAAATACATATTAAAAAGTCCTTCTAAGAACAAAATTTTTAGTTAACAAGCTTCTGGAAATATCCACCTCATGCAGGCCAAACCAAGGTACCACAAAAATATGCATTGTCTTTTTACTGATAGAGATATTGTTAATACTCAGGAGAATTGCTTGTGAGCAGTTAACTAACACCACCCTATCAAGAAGAAACATGTTGCAAAAATTCTCAAAATCTTCAGTAACGAGATTTCCTTGTGTTATTTCTTCATAGCGTCATTGGTAACAATTCACTGGCCCTTATCAGACAAGAGTTCCCATTTTCTATCATTCCATTTTTACCTGCCTAATCAGTTGAACAAAAGTACTTTATGTAAAATGATTCCTTTAGTTGCCTTAGCTACAAATCCCTGCAGTATTGTATAATTGAAATCTACTCACGTAAGTTAGGAATAATTAGGCCCCAAAATTAAGCCAAACACAAAGTTAATTCAAATAGTCAGCTGCTGTCATTTAAATGGTTACAGAGTTTTATTGTTGCTTAACATCCTTGAATGCTTCTAAATGCACTTTTTTTTCCTCTGTTACAACCTGATCCCTTACTCCAGATGGAAACAGGATCAAGAGAATGAATTTTGATTATGTCATAATCAGTCATACCTTGACCAAAGATTTTCTTTACTAGTTTTTTCCCAGTTATTGTCACTAGATTTTTCTATTTTATTTTTCATCAGCCATATAAAAAAGGAAATAGAAAGAATCAAAACAGATGAGGCTCTGAGGTAAATAAAGTCAGAATCACTGAGTCTGATAGAAATGACATTTACATTATGACAAATTTTAAATAGCAAATATACAGCAAGTCTCTATTCATACTTCAAAAAACCTTTTGTAAAAAGAAGGCAATATAGAAATACAGTTAAAATGTGTCCATGACAAATCTAAGAGATAGAAAATAATGCATCAAAGAGATAAAATTAAATATCATAACAGGAATTGTTCTCAGGACTGAGTTAGGACTCTGTTGATTTATCAGCATGAAATGTGAAATAATTTGTACAGCAAAATAATTGTTACATTGTTACATATATAAAATAAAAAACTGCTACATTATTAGATTACTTTGTAACCAGTAAAGGAAAGACTGCTGGTTAGATGTATTTCTGACTGTTTTTCTGTCGCTCAGTTTACACTGCAGAACAAAACACTGCATCATAAATCCTTCAAGACAGTTTACATATGGATGACTTCCAGCCTTTTGTATTGTGAAATTTTAAAAAAGTACAGATGCTTTTTATAGATAGGAAGATCTATATACATACATAGATCTTTAGACTAGCATAAAGATAGAGAAGATTACTGAGCAGGATTTGAATTAAAGGCCTAAACCAAGCAGTTTATGCATGATATAGTATGCTGATAGATTTTTTTTTTCCCAGCTGGTGCATTAATACATGAAGTGATGTTTTGTGGACCTTATCCATCTTTATGGGTAATAATCCACATCACAAACCACCCGTTTGCCCTCTAGTACTTTCCCTGCTTCACTCTTCACGCATGCCAGTTTCATCTGTTGCAAATTAAATGATGCAAAAGCGTAAGCAACAAACTGTTCAGTTTTGTTTACTAAAAGCCTATTTATCTTAAGCCACCAAAAAGCATGATCAGTCCTCAGCCAGAAACTCAGACTTTTCCAATAGACTTTCAGCGGCAAATATTACAATGTTGCAGAATAAATAGCCACTTAATTCTCGAAGTAACATTTTGCAATTAGCGGCAATTCACAAGCCTAAGAGAAATGAACCGGGGTGGCTCAATGGGAGAAATACTGCGGAAGGCAGATCTAGTCACATGCTCAGAATCAGGAGCAAACAGGAAAATCTGACTGAAGCTCATTCAAAAGATGGTTAAAACAGAAGCGATATGAAACAGCCCTGAAGCCTATAAAAGGCAAACATTTCCCACTGCTTTTCCAACTGAAAGTGCAGCACATAGGCAAATCTGGTTTCAGTGTCAACTTCCTCTCACGTTTCCTAAATGAATTACCTAATTCAAACTTAACAAGAAAATTGCTCCAACAGCACCTTACATTAATTGTACTTTCTGCTGGAAGAGAACAAAACTACCTAATTCCTGAGAGAGACATCAAAATCCCTGACAAGGGAGAACACAAAAGCCAGCTTTCCCTCCATCGCCAAGATCCCTCATAAAACTCACCGAGTGCTGTATCCAACAACAGAAAGTTATGTGGTCCCCCTGGGTTTCTCACATGTATGGGTTGCTCAGGCAACAGATGAAAAAAAAAAATTATTTTGCTTTCCAACTAGTCTCCCCCACACATCTTTTATACACCGAGAAAACATCAGGGACTATTATACTAGTGTAAATTGAGAAAACAAAAAGAATTAAACATTCCCAACCACCTGGACTGGACCAAGCTCAGAAGGAACGACCAGGGAATCTCCCCTACCACTGCCAACACCCTCACGTACACTTACACGGGTTACCTCAGTGTCACTGGGACATGGATGAATTGTCTCCCTGACTGGAAGAAGGAGCCACAGGCAGAGCTAACATTCATACAGCTCCATTTCTTTATACTTCAAATGAAAGCAAGGAGGTAGAGAATATAGAAACACACAGAGCTTTGGCACAATTGGGTTTCGAAAACCAGTGGAGTACTTTGAGACTCTTTCTGGGACGGCAGAAATTTGGAACACCTTGCGCAAAAGGATTTTTTCAGCTCCTATTATCAGACTGCATATTTAATTTATCATACTATGTCTGTGGATTTCAGGTATGGCTTGTCTACAGAGACACACATACAAAATACATACTGTGTTTAAAATGTAAAAAAATTAGCATTCCTGAAAAAAAAGAAGTATGATTGGAAAAGTACCCAGCATTCTTGAGTTTCATTTAAAATATCAACCCAAACATAATAAACAAAACAAAAAAAATCAAAAGAAGGAGCTATAAATATTCTTCTACAAAACCATTGATGAATAAAGGTGACAGCAGTTAACCACTGCAAAAGGCCAGACAATTTTTAAGTGTGTCTTTGCCATTGTTAGGAGCTCCTATACTATTAAGTGCTTTTATGATGGGAGTATGGATGGACAAGCCTAGATTTTCTCTCTGTGAATGGTTTTATCTCCTCTTCCTCACGTAACACAATCTGGAATGCTACCACAAACATGGAAGCGGGCACATACATGAAACATATTTTAGAGCTGTTTGTGTAAGTCCTTTTTTTGTGCAGTGCCTTCATCCTACGTATGGTTCCTGCCATCCATCCATGCAATACACAATTAGCACAGACTATTACTTTCTGTGCCATTTACTCACAGAGGTAGACCATGAGCATCGATGGATCTACTTGCAAGTATAAAACCCATTATGTGCTTGTAGAACTTGGCAGCAAATATTAAATCTAAAATCATTATACTTAACGATAATTTTTATAATCTGATCATAAGGACACTAAATGCAATAAGAAAGCCAGTGCTGAGGCATTCATTGATATCAGATGCTTCAGGCAGTTATATTTACATTTTACACTATGACCCGAAAGTACAATATAAAACAATGTTAAAACTACACAAAAAACCTTGTTACTAAGACAAGCATCATTTGTCCACTTGACAAAAACCAGAAATTTTAAAAAATTAAAGATTTTTAAAATACTACTCTTAATAAAAAAATAAATTATATGTTTTCACATATTTAGTAATAGAATACAAATAAAGCCTATTTGATTTTTAAAAGACACATCAGAATTCTGCTACTGTGTTCCTACAAAGGTTCCTTTATCATAATAAACTAATCTAAAATATTCCCAGATTTATATTTAACAAAAGAAAAGCCCCTCAGGCAATGATGTCAGTGTAGGTCAGCTGAAGTTAAGTCTGTCCCCTCTTATTGCACTGGTCATCAGCACAACTCACCTCACCCACTGAGACCCACCAAGGTTACAGCAACTAAAGACAGTAAACTCCAGCAGCAGCTCAGAGGGCTCTAAAAACACAGCAGCTGCCCCTAGCACAACACACTGCACTTCAATCATTTTACACATTACAGGGGTTTTTTCTTCTTCTGAATACAGAGCCCAAGAATATGCAAAATCTCCCCGCATAAAGGAGAATGTTTTTCAGTAACTGAGAAAACAGCATATCAAAATAGTAATATTATTACTCATCTCATAGTAATTATGCATTTATACTCTCTTCTTTGCTTAATAGTAAGACTCCTACAGTAACACTTCCTAGCAAATTTTCTTTTAAATGTAAGTACAGTATTTAAAATGGTTCTTCATGCATCCTTCTACATGGTTCTTCTACATTTTAAAATAGTGGCGGTTTTGCTTTGGTTTCAAAAATGTAATGTTACAGCATAGAATCCTGCAGACCTCACTGCTCTGGGAATATATAAAAGGTTATTCACTGCCAGCATGTTAAAGTATCTTTGGATTTTCCGGGCAGTCTGTCAGTCTCTGTTTTCTGGAAATGCAGCTGAAAAGCTTAACAGACATTCTTCTTTAAGAAGAAGTTTGGTCTCGCTGTTTAGATCAATTTTCTTTTTAGAAGATATGTTGGGTCTCCCTCAGAAAAGAAAACAGAGATGTCCCACATAAGCATGCACCAGAAAATCCCACTGAAAAATGGCATGATCTTTCAGGACAGAAAACAGGACCCAGAGCAGCAGTTGCTTTCTTCAGAAAAATTCTGCATAATCTACATTAATCAATTAAGAAAAAAAAATGTTTGCTAAAGAATCCTAAACCGTATCAGGTATGCATGATATAAATAAAGATAGCATTAGGCTTATTAGAGTGATCCTCCAAAGTGTGGGCAATACCCACCTGCCCTTAGCACGCTGGGTGTGCCTACGGATGCTTTGCAACCTCTGGAAACCAAGTGGTTCCTACAAACTGGGTGCCTGACAGAGCCCTCGCTGTGATCAATCCCCTGGCTAGAAATTAAATTGGTGCTCCTATTTGCTCTGCTGTGACTCTGTAATGGATTTCACTCCTTTGCAGAACCCAAATCCACTAATTAACAGAAGCTGATTTCTACTCAAGTCCATGGTATAAGTTTTTATAATTTTTATCCTGGGCAAAATCCTTCTAATACTCCTGGTAAATGTGTAGGAAAGCTGACATGCTTTTACAGTTTGCTCAGTACCTGTGCCATGTGCCTTAGACACTCCATGTCTGAGGGGCTTGACAGGAAGCTGAAGAGCTGAAGTAATGCACTGAAATAGCAAATATCTTTCTAGTGGCCCAAAGTACGTTATCTGTATTTAGTATGTCTCTTCTTTAGTAAATGCACTAACATTGAATATCCACTTAGAACTGCTTCCAATTCAGCACTCAGCTCTTTGGCTGGCATAACTGGAATTTACAGGAATATCCTTTTCAGAGTAATGCTCATTAAAACAAACATTCAGAAGCAAAGACAAGCTGGATTTCTTTAAATAACATTAATTCCATTTAGGAAAACAGAATTAAATAGATAATGAAAGCATGATACTTCTTCCTTTGGACAAGGCATAGATAATAATTCATAATAAAATGAACTGAAATTGTATTAAACCTTGATTAAAATAGAATGTTAGCAAAGAAAATTATTTCAGCGCTTCCCAAGCACTTGTGCTTTTCAAGCAGCAGAACAGAATAAAAACAAACAGCATCAAAAGCTAGTCAAAAAGGTGGACTTAGTAAGCAAGATAAAGCTTAAAATACCAAAACCTGCACAGTCCAAAAACCAATCTTCACGAGAATGTTTAGCTTTGACATCTTTTTTTCATATGCATATTAGTGTATCTGTCTTAACTTGCTTGAAGAGAAACCAATAATACGTATAATAAGCTTTCTACTCTGCTTTGCTATGGAAACAAGACATGTGTGATCTCACTCTCTGGCTTTCTGTATTTTCTCAGATAATTTTTAACTTGTTAGATGATTTCACCTAATTAGGAAGGGGAAAAAATGAGGGAAAAAAAGAGGTGGTGTCAAAAGTAATTAATTTCCTAGCGTTTGTAGGAAACAGGTAAGTGAAGGTGTGGGACTCAGCTGCATGGGACTGAGCAGGAAGCCCCTCCTGATGGCGTGGGACAGACACGGGGAAGGACAGACACGGGGTGGGACACATCGCGTGGGACAGACACGGGGGTGGGACTGACACGGGGTGGGACAGACACGGGGGTGGG
>VZTG01008006.1:2949044-2975822 GCA_013397845.1 Melanocharis versteri | reverse complement strand
GGGGTGGGACAGACCTGGGGGTGGGACAGACACGGGGTGGGACAGACACGGGGGTGGGACACACGGCGTGGAACAGACACGGGGGTGGGACAGACACGGGCTCCGCCACTGGGCAGAAGGAGCTCTGCCCTGCCCCGAGTCCCCAGGCCAGGTCTCACAGGGCCACCTGCCCAAGGCCGAGCCGAACTGCGTAGTCCTTTCGGTCTGCCTTTTGCAATAGAACCATAGTTTGAAAGACATGCCTACACAGAACATGCTAAAAAAGGGGACAGGAAAATAACTTTCAGAAATGAGATTAATAATATTCCAGCTCATGACTTGAGCTTTTCATTCCTTTTTCCAGCCTCTTGTCTCTTCCTCATTTAGGGCTGCAATGCTTGATGTCGATGGCAGTAACAACAAACACAGCAATATTGACTTGTTGCTGATCAGATGTACCAGCAGCGTATAATAACTCGGTGTGGTTTTCCTGTCCAGCTGTCGGCACTTGTCTGTTTCAGGTGCATTTTACCTAAAGGAACGGACTGCATCAAAAGCAATCCCATCTGGACTGCATAGCCAGGAAAAAAAAAAGCAAAACCGAGACCTTCTTGTCTGAAGATACGATTCCTGTTTGGATAGGCAACACTAAAAGAAAATTACAGCCTTCGTATAACTGTGTCTGCTTGCTAATTCCCTGGTGAGTTAAAGTTAAGGCTGCGAGAATAATGAAGCCTTTTCTTGATTGGAAAATGTTTCATTATATGAACAAATGAATCACTTGTCCACACCCAGGATCATTTCCCCCCCCTTCCTCTCCATTAAATTGTACAGAAACATTAAAATGTAAGAGCAGGGAATTCAGCCAGGTTTTATCTCCCCCAGTAACTGCAACAACCTTCACGTACACATCAGATTTCTATAAAAAACCTATGTTCCAAGCAAGAGAATTAAAGATTTTCTTATTTCTAGCAAAAGTTAGATGCTCTTATTTTAACCTTTGTTCATGCTCGTACTTCCAGGCATGAAGTGCTACTAAAGCATGTTATACTTGGCATCTCTTATTACTGAAGCAGAAGGCAATGTAATCTTGTGAGAAAGTGTAATAATGCAGTATTCATTTTTCTTCTGTGGCTGGAAGCCAACTCTATATTAATATTCATTTCCAGTATACAGAGCCACAGTATTTCATTTATTTTAAGAATTTACAATTAATTTCGTATGATTCTGTTATCTGCTCCCAATTTCCTTCCCTGTTTCTTTTAGCTGAAAAAGCAGCTCTTGTATAGACTTTAAAAAAGTAAATTCACAACTGACGCATCAAAAGATTGCTACTGGCTACTAAAAGCAAGAAAAACAGGGACAGAACAAAATGAACTTGAAATATTACAGATGACAATGAAAATTAACTGTCTGCAAATGGCAAAAATTCAATCTGCAGAAGTTCTCAGTTGACCTTTTCCTTTCCAAATTCAGCAGATAAAACACTCTTTACAGCCTGCTGTTTGCAACGGTAACCAAACCACAGAAAGTTGTTCATCTGCTTTTCCTTTCTGCTTTCAAATGTTTTCAACCACCACACAGCATTAAACTGCAAGTATCTGAATGTTTGTAAAATTCATTAGGTAGAGGGATTTGAAAAAATTACAATAACAATAAAAAAAATCCTTAGTCTTTTAAAACTTCAGAAAAAAACCATAAATAGATGTCTCAACTTCCTGCACGTTACGTTTTACTTAGTGCAACCACTTTTGCCAAGTAAGTGCATTTATAATTAGCACCAGTTATTACCAAACCAGCCAGTCATAAAGTTTATAACTCCAACCTCTTATTCCACATTTACCTTCCTTACCTATGAAAGAGGCTGGAAAGCATTTCACCTTCCAGCTGTTTGTACTTTCCTGTACAAGTAAGACTACAGCCAAGCCCACAGCCTGGACAGACATGGAGAGAGGAGAACAGCAGCTCCCAGGTCAGAAGTCCCACCAAGGATGAAACCATCCGAGATCTGCATTGGGAAATGCCAGTTTTCTACTGCATCCTGGCAATATTTAAGGAGGGAAGGGATGGGAAGCTGACTGTGAAAGCTATTTAAGTGAAATGAGACTTCCCCAAGTTCAGAAGCCTCCATGCAGACTCTGAGGACACGCTCCCTGAGAGATGTGTATGTTCACACATGCAGATGAACAACCTATTTCAGCAAAGCTCGTCTGTCAGCACAACGCACAACCCGAGCTGTGCATGTCTAGAAAGAAAGCTTAGGAAATTACGCAGTGAGCGTGGAAGGCTGCATAAAATACTTGAATTTTTAATCTTGGGTTTTGCCATTTTTAGAGACTTTTTATTTATATAATAGTTCCTTTTTACTTACGCAAAATTAGGAAAAAAGAAAGGGGGAGGCAGGGTAGCTTTCCAGAAGTATTTCTGAAAATCTAGCGTAAACAGAGAATTTTGACAGAGTAAGGTGTGTATCTGCTTTAAAAGCTGATGAGATCATGACAAAGATGCAGCAAGGATGTCTACATATTAGATATCTATTACTGAATAATGTGAGATGCTATTTTATTACTAAATGCTATTAGTATAACCAATCTTTTCACTTGCAATCTAGCCAATCAAAATGCTTACACCCGAAACCAGCTTCAAGTTCTATATGAATATTTGTAAGTAAGAATTAATAAATCATGTTTCCCTGTTCATTTATTTGTGTTCCTCTGTTTATTAAAAGGGCCACAAGAACAGCTGTGGAGACAGACTAACTGGATGAAGTATAGTTTATGAAGAAAAACAGACAAAGAATAGATAATGCAACTTCTTTAAAAAATCTTTTTCCTTCCTCATCTCCTTAATTTAACAGCTATTTTAAACACATTTGATAGCAGTGAAGTATTTTTCCTTTTTCTAAAAAAAGCAAAAATATTTTCAAGTAGATGCTATTTCTGTACGAACTTTGAGTTTTATTTCCTGAAATTTAACTTGCACAGCACTAATCTTAATGAAGTGTTTGCCATTTCATTTTCAGTAAGCCAAATTAGAAAAGTAGAATGGGTATTTCATTTAGTTGTTTTATATCACATTTAACATATCCATACATTCCTTCAAAATGGTTGTGCAATGAGAATAAAAAAAGGAAGGATAAACAGGAAGAATCCAAAAATAAGGCACCTACCAATCAAGGCTATTAATACTTCACTTGCCTGAACATTGCGTTTCAATTTCAACATATGACACTATCAAACCCAAAAAATTTATTTTCTTCTTTTCTTCGTTAAAAAGGGACAATTTGAGTCTTATAAATTAAACCTAGAATATGCTACAGATACATTTAGTTTGACATCCTCAAACTTCAAGTTATGTACCAGAAATTAATTGTACAGTCCATTTAACTCATCTGCAAACTCACGTAAAAAATAAACTAAAGCTTACCTTCAGTACACTGCAGGAAGCTGATAATGAGAAGAAACCAAAAACTTTGCATTCTGCAGCCAGAAGACACCATTATTGATCCCTGTAAGAATTCTCTTTGTATTCCTTAATGAATCCAGTTATAAAAGCCCAGCATCATCGAAACCAGTGGTCTGCATTATTCATCTTCATACCTGGAGTAGCAGAGGATTTGGAAGAAAAGGAGAAAAAATATCTATCAGTATCTGAAAACCAATAATTTGGAATACCAAATTTTACTTCACACGAAGATGGAAATTTTTAGTAAAAACTGACAGTACACCTGCACTGTAGCTGGGAATTTGGCAGGTTTCAGGGATGTAATCTCTCAAGGTCAATGATCACTAACCACAATGCCAAATAATGATACGTGTAAAGTTAAATGTATGAGTGTTATTGATGCATTTGCACTAAAATACATGGAAAAAAAACAACAGGAGAACATTTGCACTGGATATAAGAAATTGGTCCTGTAGATGAGCAGGCTAAGCTTTTCTGACTCCACAAACCTGACACAACCTGTATTTCTCTACCTCAAAGAACCACAGTAAAATTAAATCTAGGGCACTGCCATATTTCTTGGGGATTTGAAACATGGAGTGGCTGAGAACAACACAGCAACTCCTCTCAGCAGGAAGGCTGAGCAGGTCTGCTTCCTGCCATGGTTCTGGCATTCCCTTCATGCTACACAAAGATTGCTCTCCTTGGATGAGAGAGGCAGTAACAGCTGCTTTGCTGACAAAATACCCTGTTTGGTGAGGCAGCCTCTTCATATGACTGCACAGTTAGCTGTATTTCTACACAATAAACATCTTCAGAGAAAAGGGAATAAACAATGGATGAGACCTTCTCCTGCCCTTAGCCTCAGACAAGATTTGTCTCCACTGAGAAATACTAACTGAACTGCTCCTGTAAACGACCGTACTAAAGGAAGAATTCTTAAAGCTATCATTTGCATTCGAAAAATATAATTACAGTGATAGAGTGCAGTAGCTGTGGTAGAAGATTTGACAGCAGAGTGCTCCCTTTTGCTAATGACTCTATTCTCTCACCAGCCAGCTGAGTAACTACACACATCCTCTTCCATATCTCACTGTGTGAAGCTAGGTCATGCTTCAGCCCCGACTATTACAGTTTAGGAAGCTAGAGAAAAATTAACATCCATAGAAGAACAGATTATTTTTAAGTAGAAAGCTGGCTCTACATATCACAGACATGTGAAACAACTCTGGAGAACACTGAACACTGCAGCAATCATAGATGCAAAGGGCTGAGCCCGGTGTCACATTGGCTTGGTCTTTCCAAGATGAACGAACAGGACTGCGTGGATGTACTGCTGAGATATCTGAAATTAATGTTACTTTAAAACCATGTAACAATGACTATGTAAAAATTTAAGCGGCAGGATCCAAGCGCCACTTATGATTCTTATGAGTACTAGAGCATGTTAAGGGCTTTAAAAATACATTTACCCTTTTGGCAAGGAGAAGTGGAAATGATGAAGAGCACAAAATGCCAGATACAGAAATTCCATGAAACGTTGATCATTTTTAGAAGTAGAAAGTGTGTATTAGTCAATGTTAACCGTAATCAATGATAAGTTTGTTCCCTGAGCCCACAAACAGCAACAAGACTGACACTCAGTTTTTTTCTCCAAGGAGAGAAAGATGGGAATTAACAGAAAATATCATGGAACAATTTCTCCATCTCTCAGTGAAGGCATTATATCTGTGGAGATTATTAAATAGCCAAGCAGGTTTCTTTACTTGGCTCCTCTTTAAGAGAACTGGAGGCATCCCTCTCACAACACAAGCATGCTTGTGATTCCTCAGGCAGGGAAATGAAAAAAACCTGACATCTGAGACCGTATGATTTTATGTTTATTGATACATAAAAAGGAGCCCTTTTCCCAATTTCCAACTACAGGCAGGTGCTCTTCAGTCATAGGCACTTTTCCCTGCACATATTTCACCGAGGAGCTGGCAACAGCAAACCGAGCGCAGGACAGCCAGAGCGTGGCTCTCCCGTGTGCCCTGAGGTACAAGGTGTGACCTTCATTTAGATGGTGACACAGGACAACCCCGAAGCAGTTACGAAGAGACAGTCACATTCTAGCTCTGGATCTTTTACACTGGGCTGAGACTCTTTCGCAACTAAAAGAAAATAAATCTAAAACTCCACAAAGGATGCACTGCATTCAGCAGAAATTAAAATTGCAAAGGAGCTCCTGCTGAGTTAAGAAGAAAAAATTGCCACCATGATCTCCAAGAAAAAGCCCTGGAGATGGTTCAGCTAGAAGCCTGGGAAGAGTTTGGATTAATTTTTCACCTGTAGCACCCAAAGGAAAAATCATAAAACTATTTCACACACACTACAGACTAATCAGTGTAATTTCACTAAGCAATCAGAATAATCCAAGAGAATAGATGATGAATAATAATGGATAAAAGTGAAATTAAATCAGCCTTCTGATTGCTCCCAGTCTGTCCAGAAGATTTGGACTTCCTGAGACTCAAGTTTTATCATTATTTCTATAACATATCACTGCAATCCCAGGTTTTGAGACATCTTTCTTCAGCTTCAACTGGATAGTGACATACCTGCGCTTTATCATCCTCAAAGTCATCACTTCCTTGTGGGCCTTTTTAAATTGGAGGGGGGAGGAAAGAGTTATGTCAAAAATAAAAACAATAATCAAAGCATCACTTGTGGTAAGACACAGCATCTCCCTAGGAAATAGTTGCAAAATGTATGCCAAACACTTTTTTTTTTCTTTTCAATTGAGTAAGAGTTCTTGACCTTCTAAACTGACTTCGCTACTTTTATAAGGACCTACAGTTTCTGAAAAGGTATTGATGCCTTTGTAATATCAAAACCAGCAGAAACTATTCAATTAAGAAGAAATTGCGAGCATTTTAAAGGACAAATTTAAGTGTTTTGTGCAATATATTGTTCTCTTTAGGTTGCTGTAGTCTACAGGCATAGAATTTAACTCAGTGTGCTGCTGCAAAAAGAATTCAAAAGAAACTAACCAGCCCCTACCAGATTATCAGGAACACATGTTTATCTAAAAACCCAAGAAAAAATGAAACGGTGTTTGAAAACTGATGCAATAGGGTTTGGGTTTGTTTCTTTTCTTCTGAATAAGTTAACATGTTCACAGCAAACAAATTTTAATGGAGCCTCTGTATTTGAGAATCTCTGTGTGGCTCCAAGTAAAAGAACGGTGCAGTTCCAACCATTCATCAGCATAACAAAAGCTAAACCTGAGAAAGGCATCCAGACATGAGCTGGAGCCAGAGAGCACTCGGACTAAAGACCCTGCTGTCAGCCACATCCTTCTGACCATCCATCTATCAGTGATACAGAGACTGTCGGTGGCATCTCACAACAACAACAAATCCCAAACCAAACGAGTAGAAGCAGGAAAAGACATATTAAGTTACTTCTTTGTAAACAGAAAAAGGAGACCACAGCAAGCGGCTGTCCTGCGCAAATAAGTTATCTCCCCTCAGACCTTAATAAACCTTTTCTCTGCATCGCTGACTGCTTCAGCTTGCGGGTGGGGCAAAGATAAACTCCCTAGAGCAAAATCTTGCTTGAATTTCAGAGTGCAATAAAGGCTGCCCAGAAAATTTCAGTTGTAACTTAAATCCCTACCTCTGGGCCATACTGCAATCTCCCACAGGAAAAAAAAAATTATCCCCCTGCTGGAAGCAGAGTGGTTCACCTCGTCAAGATTCTTCTCATATGCACTCTTAAAGGTGGCTAGATCAGGAATAGAAATGTTAATTCAAACCTGTAACACTGCAGAGATACTGGGCATCTCTTCATACTGTATTCATAAGCTGTGCTCCAAGTCCCAAATATCTTAGTGCCCCCGCCTTGCTTCCTTGTTCTTCTGTGCTTCTGAAACTTCTCACAGACGGAACACGACCGCTGCAGAATACATGCCACTGCTGGCCATCCCTCTCCCCGCAACATTGCTCAAGAGCACCCCAGAGATAAGAGAAAGCTGCTCCAAGCATGCTCCTTGAAATACTTTTATCTTTGAAGAGAAAGACCTCTAAAGGACTGCCGCATCCCAACTCTACTCTGTTTAACCTTCCCAAGGTTTTATTTTCAAAAGCCAAAAGAGGGTCTTTTAAGAGCTTCCGGACAACTGACACAGCATGCTCAAAAGCTGCCTTTTCCCTCCTGTTCTATCCAGCTTTTCAGGCAATTAAGACAAAGGAGAACACAGAGATCCTTCCAGCTAAGCAAGAATGTTTTTCTTTAGCTAAAAGTCATTCAGCCTAATGCTGATGTACTTTAGAGCATAGTGCTTAATTTTCCAAATCATTTTAGAAACACTGAAGAGCACTTGCAACCTCAGTGAAGCTTTAACAACCCTATTAGAGAAATAAAATTTATACTAGCTTTACAGATGATGAGGCACAGGGAGGTAAGGAACATCAGGCATAGCTGCACAGCTCATACAGGCCAAGGAACTAGCAGGACCAGGCAGTCCTTCTTATAAATCCTGTGTGACCTACCTTGCCACACATGCAGCACCCCCACTGCCTTTCATAACCCAGTTTATGAAACTAAGTAATTCTGTAATATATATGAGCCACCCTGCAGAGGAAAGGAGGGGGAACAGAAGGCAAGGGTGAGTAGATATATACTCATACAATATAATAGACTACTTAATCTCCTGAGAAATCAAGTGTCCACGTGCTTTCCCATCATGAGGCTTTCCCAATTTAAAAAAAATCAAGAAGTTAAACTTCCTATAATCTGTAACATAAGAATTTAATTAGTGAAGTGTGATTAGTAAAACTGTCTAAGCCGCATTAGTAAAATACTCGAATGAGACTGTTTATGATCCAAGAGCTACCATTTTCTACATATCTGCAATGAGAGCCAGCTCTAGTTTTCAACAGTGAACATATCTTCATATGAATTCAATATGAGTTATTCCTAAGTTTTCAATATGCTTATTCAAAAATTGATTTACATTAATAACTCCACAATAGTGCTACATACCAGATTGTAGAAAATCTGGTTATGAGCTTTAGCTATGAGACCTTACCAAAAAAACCCTGACGACAAGCGAGACTATGTGCAGGTCTAGTTAGCCTCCTTCTACTACCTCTGGTAAACAATCAATGCCTGGTCTGCTCCAATGAAACAGCTGCATATTGCAAGGAGAAAGGAAAGGCTAACTCTGTTCCATCTAAAATGTCTAACAAATACTTCTTTTCCATTAAAAGCAATTTAATGCTCAAAAGGTAGCAGGGAGTCTTATCTATGCTTCTGTATTCAACAGTCCCTATTAATTGTCACCTTGAACACTGGATTTCTAACCCAAAACATTTCTTCCCAAGTTACACGGAAAGAATACAGTATGAGGGAAGGGAATAATACAGTAAGAACAAGACTTGACCAAGGTCATCCAATCTTGCTACAAAAAAATTACTTCAACGCATTCAGCTGCATTGTGCTCTGAAGTTACACGCTCACGCCTGAGGAATGCCTGAAACAGTGAGCAGTAAATGCCTATCCTAAATTGACAAAGACCCCAGAAACACCCGCTCCACCCAGCCTGAGTTCCCAGCTCATCAGTGTAACAGATCATTCAAAATACCCAATCTACCTATGCAAGACATGACACTAAACAGTGCACTGACATTATTTTGACAGTGGAACATCACAATTTAGTCCATCAGTCCCCAGCACCTCAGTGGTCTACCACAATCATTCACAGAGAAAATAAACAGGATTTGAGGGGAAAAGACAAAGATTTTCCTTCCTCATCTGCGCTCTAATTCAGCTTGGCCTCACTCTCGTGTTTTACAGACACTTTACACAGCGGTCCATTCCCAACAAGCCAGCTTTGCCCCTTGTTAACACAGGATAAAGCCTGGACACTCTAGGGAGTTTTCATTCAATAAGCCAGCAAAGTAAACCTTCGCTAGCGCTAATAAGAATGGCTTTTTTTGGCTCCAGGCACTCTCCTTTTGCCAGGTCTGAATTTCTCTTTTTGCCTTTGATAAATGCTCAGAATCAAGGCGGGGGTGTGGGGGCGGATGGGGGGTGTCACTCAATCCTCCTTGCAAATTCCCTGTATTTCACCTGAATTGACACCATGCCGCTACATGAGACCACCCCAACTCAAGCAGTGCAGGTAAAACCTTTCTAGCACTTCTGCCCTCTGTGTCACTACAGCTTCCTGGGGACTCAAAGATAAATCCCCACCATCCAAAGAAGGGGGGAGGGAAAGGGATGCTGTAAGTCAATTACAACCGTTATCAGCTGTAATATCTTAGTGTCATGCTGAGCATGTTAAATATGCTGATCACTGTGGACACCAGAGGCACAGTCTGAGGCTCTTTGCCATTCTCTTCATTAAACTGCAAAACAAATAGCTCTCATTTTCAAACCTATGTAGGACAGATTTTATGAACATCAAAAAATAAACAAGAGAATAATGAGTATCTTTACAAAAACACTGAGAACCATATGACAAACTGAAAGAAGCAATTGTAACAGCTGAAGAAAATTCAAAGGCTTTTCAAACTTCTCAGACAAGAGAAATCTTCAAAATAATCTATTTATATTAAATATCTCATTTCTTTCCCTTGGAAAAAAAAAATCACTACACTAACATCAACTAAAGACACAGCAGTCTTGTAAGACAGGAAACTGTTTGTTGACAGCCTTGACAAGGCTTTGCAAAGGCCCGTATTTCTCAAAGCTGTTATGCTACTTAGCTGATCTTTTTTTTTTTTTTTTTTTCTTCCCCTCCACTGTTTTTCACAGCCGAGAACTTGTTTGAAGTGGAAGCAGACTGAAAAACAAAACAAACAGAACTAAGTCCTGGGACTGTGGTCAGACGTGTCAGTACCTGTGAAGCGACATGGTGTTTCTCTAATTGACTGCAAGGATTTCAACACACCTGATCTGCTTTATGGCTGCTGGGCCCTGGGCTCAGGCAGGGTGATGAGTTCTGATACTGGGTACTCAATCCTGCTCTGGGGCCCCCAAGATAAGAACTATGTGGACCTGTTGGAGGAGGTCTACAGGGGACCACAAAGACGATCAGAGGGCTGGAGCACCTTTCCCATGTGGACAGGCCGAGAGAGCTGGGGCTGTTCAGCCTGCAGAAGAGAAGGTTCTGGGCAGACCTTACAGCAGCTTTCCAGTCCCTAAAGGGACACATGAGAGCTAGGAAGGGACTTCTTACAAGGGCCTGCAGTGGTAGGACAAGGGGGAATGGCTTTAAACTGGAAGAGGGTAAATAGATGTTTGGAAGGTTCTCTTCACTGTGAGAGCAGTGAGGCACTGGAACAGGATTGCCGATGCCACATCTGTGGAAGTGTTTAAGACCAGGTTGGATGGGGCTTTGGGCAACCTGGTCTGGCAGCAAGTGTCCCTGGCCATGGAATGGGAGTTGGAACTGGATGATAATTTAAGGTCCCTTCCAATCCAACCTGTTCTATGATTCTGTCTTTCCCAGCGGACACACACTGAGGTGAGACAACTCCACAGACCAGCACAGAGCCAGCAAAACACCCACGTGTTACTAACTTCCAAAATAAAATCAAGTTACAGGCAAGAGCCGACAAGAACACATTTTTATCATGCATGTACAGTGCTTTTATCCATGCTACAACTGGGTTAATGGGGGCTGTATAGCCCAAACACACTGGACCTCTTGGGGGTCGGCTGTGCTGCAGCCTCGGCATTTGATTGATATTCATGCACAAATCTCAGTTTGGTAGCACCAATTCTCTGGAAACTACTGCACTGAAAACTTCTTTTCTGGGCATGTGCCAAGGAATATTATCAAAAATATTCATGAAGGTGCTGGTTTAACATCCATTTTAAAGCATCCATTTTCTATCAGTTGTACTTATGACCATATTAAGTGGTCTGTATTCAGTATAAATGATATTGTTCCAGTTTCAGGAACAAGCCTGAGTGTGCAGCAAAATCACTTTTGATTACTTTAAAAAATTCTATCAAAAGCCTTTGTTATTACCGGAGAAATACCAACTCTTTATAAGCAACTGAAAAATATTTACCATTTTAAAAAGTCAGAAGCAGTAGGCATACAGATATAGTCACCATGCACTGGGTGTAATTTGGGCAGATCTTTGCTTAGAGAGGAATATTGTTCTAACATTAACATCTGTGAGACCATGGCCTAATCATTGTGCAGTGAAATATGAATCAAAATCAATGGTGGCACCTAAGATGTAATCTTTGCTGTGTTTGGCTCACTGCGCTGAATCCTTGACTCATAAATCATTGTTACTAGCCATTCAGTGAAATCAATATTCAGATTCCCTCTTGGTCTATACATATGACCACTAAATGAAATAATAATGACCAAAATCTGTCATATATTAGGTTATCAATATTACCAAAAGGGTTTTCTTGGGAGCAATGAGGTAATCTAGGATAAAATACATCAGATGAGCATGCAAAGAAATGTGAAAAACCTGTGACTATATACAGACAGTAGGAGAAAGAAAATTTTAAACATTTCTTCTTCCATCATTTGCTCAAGTATTAGAATTTATCATAGCATCACAATAATGCATTTTATGGAAGACCAATTTAATAATGCATGCTTTTAATCATGTTTTAAAACATGCTCTACCTAAGCATTTTTCTTTTTCTTCTTTCAAATAACGCCTTCTTACATTATTCCTAGCTTTGTTTCTTTTCTCTGAAGCACTATTAATATTACAATTATCAGAGAGTAGTGTTTTCTTTCCAGCAGCCTGATGGTCAGGACATTTAGAAGACCACATTTTAGTTCCACTAAAAATCACCACCACCAAACAAACTTCCAGGAGCAATTCCATAAAGCTGTGTTTTCCACACCATTTACAAAGCATTTAGTTATTAAAAGGTAGTGGCTCACGTCTTGCATAGAAACCTGAGAAGTACTGTGTGCTACCATCCCATACTTGGCCTTGAGCCACAACAAAATTTTGACAACAGAAGAAAGAAAGAAGTCTTTAACTGCTTTCTAAGCAGACAAGAGATTCCCCAGGCAGGTATGACTTACAGGTAGAACTTGCACTGAATTTACGTAAGCCTTTGGAGGACTTCTGGGTGGACTTCCTAAGTGCAAAAAAAAAGTAGGCAGTGCCAGAAGACACATCTTTCATGTTCACCACTTTTACATACCAGTAGCACTTAGAAGGCTGAAAACTCTAAAATCATGGAATAAAAATCAACAAACTCCTTGTTTTTCTCCCCTCGTAACTGGCTTTTCTCATACACATATTCAAGACAAGATCTCAGGGGTGAGAAGCCCTACATGACAGCACTGCACACACCGCACTCTCTTGCACCTACACACAAATATACTACTGAATCACACACCTACTGCTTGCACATCATCAAGGACGTGAGAAACATATGCAATAAATTTGGCAAACAAATCCTCAGGATCTATTCAGAAAGGGCCTGATTCTGCAATGGAACAAAGGATTCAATTTTCTTACTGGATGATGGGCTCTATGAGGACATACAAGTTGTCGAGGTGTATAATGGTGCAACTGTAGTTAAGAGTATTTTCTTGTACAATTTAATAAGCAATGAACATTCAGGTGACTATTCTTAACTATGCGAGACAGCTGAGTAAGTACCAGTCATCCATCAGAGCTGCAGCATTCTTTCAGTTGGGGAAAACTGGGCTTTCTCATTTATTCAAACTATAATAGAAAAATAGAAATTATTTCAGTTATTTTTTTATTCCTTTTTTAGAAAGTCTAAGTCAGGAAACTATAATGATTATATTTGGAAAAGTTACAAGCAAGAAGAACTCCAAATTATAATTCAGCAGGAAGGCTCCTTCTACTTGCATGTACCACCGTTTAAAACTCTTCTCCCTAGCAGCCTACATAACATTTTCTCTTCTGCAGAGAAATTTCTGAAGAGAAACAAAGGAAAAACACCTCATGTATTGTGGAAACAGTGAAGGTCTCTTCCATGCATGGGGAAAAGGGAAGTGTGAAGTGATATCTTTTAAATATTAAACAAAATGGAATACGGGTTATCTCCAGCACTGCCATGCCAGCCACCGCGAGCACTTGAGGACAAAGTGTCCTGAAATTGCTTTCATGCAAAGAATTTTTAAAAAGAATGAATACTTTTTAAAGTATTCAAGAGAATGAACTCTTTCCATTGGAGTGACTGAAAACATTTTATTTCCTGTACATTTTTTTTTAAAATCATCCATACAGCACAGATGAAATTTAAGATACATTTTTAACACATTTTTTAGCAGCAATGTGACCTCTGATATTCTGTGGTTTCATCAAGCAGACCAAGAACTCTCCACCACACATTTACAATTTCTTTTAAATAATACAGCTCTTGGTGGCTTGATGTGACAATGACACTGTTACTTTGGAAAAAAATCCTATTTTTCTTTAATTAGGTTAGATTATGATTTTAGATGATAATTTATTTAGCCTTTCATGATTATAAATACTTATTGGCTTTTATTTCGTATTCTTTTACTAGAAATTAAAGAAAATTGCTTTTTATTAAAGCCCTGCTCTTCATACGTTCTGCTGCAGTTCATGAACTGTACGTGCAACTAAAGAAAAAAAAATAAGTCTACATTTGTCTATCAACAGTATTTATAAGTGAGAGAGTAGAAAGATTACAAAATTTTAATAAGAACATTATATTATAGTAGCAATAATCTAGGTGTTTTACTGGGAAGTGAAGTGGATTACCGTAAATGAAATTTTTAAATGTCCTTTCCATTTTATAGATAACACAAAATGACTCTTTTCATGTCTCCAGCGATAAGGATACATGTGCCACACATTTAAATAGTGCCTTCACCCTATCCAACCCTGCTCATGAATTAATAATTCAGTGACATTAATACAAGAAGATAAATGATAAAGAGGTTATAGCAAAAGGGCCAGTGGTACACATATACTTCTTTTAAAACAGCTAATACCTCTCTGCCAATTACAGTTAGAACTTTTTTACAGTTTTCAATGGCATTTTTACAATCTAAATAGCAGCTTATGCACACACAATTTCACACAACTCAAGCTTAATAAATCTCCTGCTGCTACCAAACAATCATTCCGGGGGATTAAAGTGCAACATCTGCTAACATTAATAAGCATTTTACATAGCAATATGTATAAAAGCAGTTGCTATCAGTTTTCTGAAAAAGCTTCCAGACTGGTTTGGCATAAATTATACCTTTATCGTTCAACTGGTAACTTTAGCTTACAGCAACAATAAGGTAGCTATAATGCTATCTAGCTGGAAAACCCAACGAAATTATATATGAACTACTATTATCCTTTGTAGTGCAACAATTTTCAAAATACTTGAAAAACGAACAAAAGAATGTATACATGCAAAGAATTTCAGGTAAGAACCTGGTAAAGTCACATAATTTCAATACTTAGAAGAAACCAAAGCTACTAATCTGTTTGCAAGAGACAATTTCTCTCCTAATACCAGTTATAACCTTCTAACCCACCTTGGGCTTTTTAAATTTTTATTTGTATTTCTACCAAAGCAGCATCTACTGTGAAAGAATGTGTGCCTTTCCAAGGAGTAAAATAAATATCGGGGGGTTTATTTAATTAGGAATTCCAGCATACATTTTTTAGGTAGGATTTGGCAAATGAGCACGCTTTGGAGTCGAGAGACGTGTAACATCAGCTTGAGCCAAGAACACAGTTGGCAAAAGCTGCACAAACTTTTACTTGCAGCCCTGCCAAGGCAACTCAAGCCCTGCAGTTCAGCTGTGGACAGCCGAATGCCAGAGCCTGCCAATCACCCTTCTCTGGAGTGAAGAAAACGAACAAAGTCATATTCTAGCTTTTAAAAAACCAGAGAGGTAAAGTATTTCAGGCTCTCACTGCATAAGCACTACTATCCTAGTATTTTTTAGAAACTGAAAAGAATCAATAGTCAACTTTGCAATAATAGATACGATAACACTTAGAATACCTTTTATAGTGCACCAAGACAATTTTGTCGTGTGGACACACGGGCCAGTATCTACAAGCTCATTTCGTTCTTTCATGAAAGAATTTGTATAAAAAATATCCATTTATATAAAAGAACAGCAAACTGGATCAAATACGTATGTAGAAATTATTTAATACACTCGTTTTAATTATCAATTAATGTCTCCCGATTTACATTATAATTTTCTTGAACAGGATTGTTTTAACATTATTTTTTAAGTCAAAACATTGCTTTAAAAATTACTATTATCATATTCTCCTGACATCGCCCACATTCTTATTTGACACGTTTTAAGAGAGATGAAGAAAATCAAAGCAATAAGATAATAAAAGATTCCAGCAATGCCAGTGCTTGACAACTAACACTCAGGGCCTTTTGATGATATCAGGCTTTAAAAGGACCCAGAACTAGGGCTGAAGCCAGGCTTAGCTGAGAAAAAAGCAGTCATTAAAGGACAGAAGGAAAAAGCTTAAAACAAAAGGCAAGTACATTTAGTATCTAATTTTCCTCAAACTGATGGCTTCTTTAGGCTGAAGTCTGCACCTGAAACTCCCATACACGTTTCAAAGATCGAAATCACTGTTGCCAGAGGAAGCACACGAAGATTAAGAACCAGGTGCCTCAGTGCCACAAACAGTCTTAGATACAGCTTGAATTTTAGATTACTGTTTTAAAATAAGCTTTTATTAAGTTACTGTGTGCAGCCCGTAAAAACACAGCTTTATATTAAAGTGACAATGTCTTCCTTTTTTTATTTTAGAACAAAAAAAATTGGCACACGATCTTCTTTTCAGGCTATTCCTCCACCCGCACTCTCATTCTCACATCAGACATATCCCTGCCATGTGCCAGCCTTACATGTTCTGGAAGATTTACTGCTGCTGTGATAGTCTCATGGCTATTTCAAATCCAGGTCACAACTTTCCACAGTTACTTAGATTAACATTTGCAATTTAATCTATTTTAACACAAGAATTCAACAGCGCTGAGACAAAAATGAGGTGACTTTTTTGCTCAAAGATGACTGAATATTAAACATGAAATTTAACAGGTTGTAATCATAACAGTTTGTAAACACTGTAATATATATGTCTGCCCTAATTTAGTAAGATGGAATTCTCACATAACACTCATCAAACTGAGCACAAAAAAATTGTTCTGGCATTTCACTAAATTAAAATCTTCAGTCCCCACAGCCAGAATGCACAAATTTAGATTTTATTAATACCTTAAATCAAACTCACTTTTATGAAAGGCAATTTACAAGTCATCTTCTCTTCCGACAGCCAAGAACAGAACGGGGTCTTAAGCATATTTTTACAGACACTTTGATGATAGTCTAACCTTTTGGTCTGATTGCTACTTTTAACAAAAATAGCATTTTCTCTGAAATCCAGGAAACTCTTGTTTTCATGAATATAGCTTTAAGCATTCAGTGACAGAGTGGCTGACAGCTCAACAGATAGAAAGCAAATTTAAGAGAAGCTGTCCCTGTTAAGAAAATGCATGCCATTTTACCAGCTTCTCGTTCAGCAATCTCAAAAAACTCCAAATTTAATCTAGATCACCGGATTTCACATCTCGCCCAAAGATACTGTATTGTGCCAAACCTTCACACTCACAAAACCATGCAATTTATACACACGTTCAGCAAGCCACCTTGATTTAACTTGTACTCTATATACTTTAATATTTTAAATCCCTAACACTAAATAACAGCAGTCAGCATTACAGGCACTTCTGCAATAGATTGCAAAGCAGATGCACAATGAAATCATCATCAGGTAGACTCCCTCATGCTGCCAGTTACTCACCAGAAATCAGTGAGAGTCACACCATGGGGCCGGAAAAATATAAAAAGGGGGAAAAAAAATAAAAGAAAGAGAAGGGAAAAAAATAAAAAAAGCAAGTGAGCAGGCAGAGCAGGAAGACAGCATTCCCCCCAGCTAGTTTGGAGTGCAGAGGAAGCGGGAAAGCCCTTGGGTAGGGCGTAGAGGGAAAGGCAGCAGATGGAAAGGGAAGGCCTAAGGACAGGAGCCGCAGAGCGGGCAGGCTCAGGCGCACCCTGCCCGGCCGCAGAGTGAAGAGGGGATGGAGGGAGCAGCAAGGCTGACAGCGAGGGAACACAAGTGAATAGGGATCAGAAAACACGCGGCACCGCGCGGACAAGGGAACGACCTGCTCGCCTGAACTATCCGAGCGTAATTTGATTTCCTTCAAGCGGACTGCCAGCATTTCGGATCAGCTGCCACACTCCCGTAACCTGATGTACAGAACTCACTCCTCTCCAGGACACAGCTGCAGGCTGCAAGGACTGCAACGATTTGCTTTTGAGTCCATACGAAAAGCCCACCAATGCACATCAGAATCCACGAAACTCTCTGGACAATGAGTAATGAATGTGGAGACAGAGAATGAGACCATGGACACTCGATGCTGCAAGAGGGGCCAGCACACACAACATGCAATGAGAGGTGTGTCTGCATCTCTACCTGCACACAAATATTTCGAAACATTTGCTACACTCCAAGTAATCGTTTTCTAAAAATGACTGATGATTTCAGTGTCACAGCAATATTCTGTAAGTGGCTGATGATTTCACAGTGGCGTAACAATAAAAATATTAATTAAAAAGCTGACCACAATTTCAACACATCCATTGCCCATTCTGGGATTTTTTTTTGTTTGTTTGTTTAAGTGCATAGCTTACTTATGGGTCACTACTGGGCTGAACAAAGATTTTACTTCTGGAAGAAAAAAAGAAAGCCAGGAGGATGAATAATACAGATGAAAATGGAAAGGAAAAAACCAAGTCAACCTAAAGGTCCATCTTCTCAGATACGTAAGAAGTGACAGACAGAGGCATGACAGAACACTTTACCTGACATTGCCTGGTTATCAACATACTCTCCAAAAGTTACTCAGTTTTATTTTAATATCTCTTCAGTCAAAAGGTGATTTGACATTTTTGACCTAAGAATAGCAGCTTTATAGATCTTTAAAAATAAAAATATCTAGTCCAAGACTACCATGGTGTACAATACAAGAAGAGCTTGCAGCAAGCACAGTGGAAGTTATCAACAGCTAGAGATTTCACCCCAATGATTTCTTGTCTCCAAAATAAAAAACAAATTCACTGTGACAGTATTATCTTACAACAGCCAAATAAACACCAATTTTTAGCCCTTCCACAGTGTTGTTATTTACTAACTAGAACATGTAGCTGTACAGTCCAGCTGGCTGAGAGCAGAATAAAGGAAAACAGGCTCTTCCTGGCTAGCAGCGACCTTCGTCCATGACTCTGGACACACATTTCTTCTCCTGATCTCACAATTTTATCACAAGATAAACTGGACACTTTTTTAAGAAGTAGCATTTTAATAAAGACCCAGACATATGTGTACTCAAGTATATACACATTCATGAGCAGATATTTATTCACTATTGGTAAAACTTTGTTATTGTTTAATTCACTTCTGAAAATATTTATAAAAACACAGTCTCTAAGAACAGCTTAAGATAGCTAAAATTAAAAATACATTCATCTAACTATTTTCAAATATTTAAATATGCAACAAAATCTTGCATTTGTGTCTACGAAGATATTTGTCTTGCAATGGCCACTAACAGCTCTAACTTCCAAACAGTAAGTACCGATTGCTTCAACATCTGCAGAGCACCAATTTCTTAAAACCTGAACTTACACACAAGTCCATATCCCACTTTTCATTTTTTATCCCCATTCAATAAGCCATAATTATGATTTTTCTGTGTGTGTGTTGTTATTCTATTACAGGTACCAGAGTACAACTCATTAAACTGGGGTTGAACGGGCTGTGGTATGGGAGGAAAAGTACCACTGCTTTTCCACTAAGGACCAAAACATCAATAATTCAAGTTGATTGGGAAACACTGTTCAAGAAGACAATTAATTTTTAAGAATGTGGTAGGGATAGTAACAAACACTGCAAAACAATTTTAAATTTTACAAGACTAGTCAACAAAGCTTACAAATATGAAGCTTTTGAAATAACAAAAATCTACATCTCTTCTTGCTCCAGGTTAAAGGAAAATGGACTCTAGGAAACATCCTGGAATCCAGCCAGCAAAACTACGAGCATCGCCTGTGACCCCAGCTGTTGCACAGGGAGGATCCCCCCAGAAATTCACTAAAATTGAAGAATACCTGAGAACCCAACGACTTAAGGAAAGAAAAAGAAAACAACACTCTACCAGGCAAAATTAAAAATGCAAAATACACCTATCCACTAAGGTGGCTCCATTTCCTACACACTCCTAAAACCACACGGACTCCAGACACGCCACTGTCTGAGACGCTCCCGCAAGCTTCCCAGGGTCCCCCCACCATTCCCCTGCAGCCCTGGGCACGGAGCACGGCCAAAGCCTCCCCCAGCCACAGCACACGTGTGCGCCCTTTCCAGGAAGGGAGATAAGAAAATCAGTGTTTCCCATGGAGCACAGGACGAACCTTTCTGCTCGTAAATGCTCTTACAGTTTCCATAGTGAATGTCATTTACATGACGGGATTATAAAGGTTCCCACATGAAAATGCATCTCTGGCATAACTACATTCTTTCAAGTTACTTTTCCTCCCACTTGCTATAGTTCCTAGGTGAAAGGAAAATATTGACAAAAACAGGACATGAGGGGGACAAAAGATAACCACAGACTGAAAAACATGAAACTGTCAAGCCATTTAGAATTCTTTTTTTTTAAACTTTAACTCCTCACGGCAACTGGGCAGCCTGAGATCAACTACACAGGGTAAAACACTTTAATTTATAGCCTAAGGGTTCTTCCATGTTTAAGAGGAAGGAGCATGTAAAGAAATACAATATCTTTCTCAGCCCGTCTGTTCTTTGAAATGTCTTCATTAAAATGGAGATTTTGACTTTTTGACTGTGAATAACAGAAAAAGGACAAACCTGGTTTCCAAGGATCTTCATCTGCAGACAGCACACACAAAGCTCCCCCTTCCCTCTCACAATGATCGCACTTACGTATTGCAGGCAGGTTTTCAGGGGGAAGGGCAGATGGGACCACCTCCAGTTCATGATGATTAGTTAAATTAGTCCTAATTACACCTTCGTTTTATCATGAAGCAACTGAGAGAATAAAGCCAAGAATTTGGACTGGCAGGACAGAAGGACTCATGCATTCCCAGGCCTGAGGGGCATCCATGGCAGAGATCACCACTGCATCCAGGATGACACAGCCCATGCCACCAGAGAGCTGTAAGTCACAAGCCTACAGTAATAAAGCTGTTCCTTTCTTTTTCTTTTTTTTTTTTTTTGAGGAGGGTGGGAAGGCGTGGAAATCTCTTGTATACATTGGCATTCAGTGCTTCACCAACACTGCAGTAAAAACACAACTTGTTCAGTGGTCATATGAGCTTGAGTGAACATTAGTGCACGATACCAGGAGCTACTTCTTCATAGCATCTGTGAGCCCCAGCAAAATTCCACCGAGCATATTTGCCCAGTGAGTATAGCAGGAGCTAATATTTCACATATGCACAAGATCTGAACAGTTTTCTTTTAGGTAACTTAAATAATGGCTGTAATTAAGTACTTAAGGATATATTACTCCTATCTCTCAGGTGTGCAGAGGCCGTGAACACAGTTGTGCAAACTGCTTAACCACAGCACTGAAACAGCAGCAGATTTTCTCACTGCCCCACGTATTTTTTGTAAACTCTTACCAATTAGTTTTAATAATCTGTTAATGCTGCAGCTTTATTTGGTGCATGGGTTATTACATATATATTTAAAATACAAACAGAAATAAATTACTGGACATCTTCCAGCAGACCTACTAAAACATTTTCATTTATTTGAGTCTGATTCAATTAACATTAGGACTTTGATAACTTTTTTTTTTTAATGTAAAATTGTATGGACCAAAAAGAATTGTTTTAAATAATTGTTTCATATATGGAGTGATTTTCTGTGGAAAATATGTAAGAACTAAGAAATTTACTGACTACAGAATCTTAGTGATAAATGACATGCTGGGGGGAAATTAAGCTACATGTAATTAAAATAAATAAAAAAATTTAATCAGCCGTTAATCAGATAGATAGCAGAAAGATGCTGACTCCACTGTTAGTCCCTATATTGTTACATTTGTTTTTTTTAAATAAAATCTGTTCATAAGCAGTACTTGCTCATCATGCCACTGTCCAAAAATCACTGTAATCAGAAATACCATTAGAAGGGAAGATGTAGGAAGGATATATGAATTCTGTGCAGGTGACAGAAGCATAAGAAGAATTTTATTCACAGGTATACTTGAAAGGTTATATTGGTTTTATGTGCTCTGCTCGGCAGATTTTTCAGTCATGAGCCAAGAACTGCTGATTACTTGCATCCCATTTGCCAAATATAAAAGCTTTATTAGTCATAACAGCACGGCTGTTCCAAACAGACAAAGAGATATAAATAATAATAAAAAAGACAGAAGAAAAAGACTTGCCCCTTCTTCAGGGTTAGTTGTCTGTGGGCAGTTAAGTATGACTTAGTGTGGCTTCATTTCTAATGCACGCTACAAGTAAAATGACTACAGTGTGGATTTGTGCTTTGATTTGTTGCCTTACAAACAGAAGAATACTGATTTTAAGAGGCCATTCAGTATGGCATTTGTATAAAAAGAAGAATGGTTAATCTATTTCAGTTATATATACACATTCTAAATACGTTTCAGAAGAGCACATAAGGCTAACAATTTGGTAAGAATATTTCTGCATATATTTTCCTCTTTCAAATGCAGAAATTGTATTCTAAAACATTAGACAACTTTTTTAACGATAAATATGTGTAAAAAATCCACTGCAATCTATTTTAATACTTTTTAAATTAACTATAAATACCTGTAATATTAAAGTATGGATAAAATGCTTTACCTCTTACTGAATTTTTATGCATTATTCACCCTTTTATTCTAAGTACTGGCTGCTTCTTAGCTTGGGTACAACAAGCCAAGCGCTGCCCTCAACAATGCAGTCACAGTTCACGCTCTGAAATCGGCTGGAGCTCCACATTCACTGGGGGTAACATTCATCCTTTTGTGTCCTCTTTTTACTTACAGACAAAAGATACGATCGCTTTCCACAGTTCAAAATGAATGAAATGTGAAGCCAACCTAAGAACCTACAGGAGTTTGTCTTAAATAGAAAATGTTGTTCTTCTTCTGAAAGCAAAACTAAAGACAAAGTTCGAGAATTTTGCGCTAGATACAAGATGCATGAGCTACTGGTCACAGATGAAGCCAAACGCTGCTACCATGATTACAAAAATAATGAAGTTTTGAGTATTCACATTAAAGGAGTTTTGAGGTCCCTATTATTTTCCAGTAATCCACAAAAAAACCCTCATTTAAGTCCGTGTGCAACTTCTACTAGCACATTTTCAGAAGTGGAATATTTCATGTCAAAAGAAACATGCACATCTTTCCTCTCATAATCAATAACAATTTAAAACAGATGGGTACAGAATCTTTCTATAGCAACTCTTACACATAGAATTAATCCAAAGTATCCAGGAAATGTCATGTCTTACAAATTTAACCAATACTACCACTGCATGTCTACAATGTATGGAACATGTACTGGAAGTTTCTTATACAATAAGAATTGCCATTTATATATTTTCTTAATTCGGAATTACCTTATCATAATTTTGGTATGGGAAATCAGGGAAATAAAGGTATTTTGTTTGCTTAAACACCCATTATTTCAGTATTTACTGAATTATATCTCAAGGTATCATCTTAAAATATGTGGCTGTGTCATCACACTCTGCCATGCAGACTGCTGTGCAACCCAATGCAGTTATTCATAAATGACTATAAAACCTAACGTATTTTGTTCAGTTAGTCCCCATAAGTGTTTTTTATTGACAAAATATAATTTAGTTTTATTAAATGTGACTGGAACATTGCTTCTGCCAAGTGAGTGAGTATTAATGTCTCAGTCTTTTTTTTTTTTCAAAAAACAGATGGAAAATTTTAAGAATTAAGGAACAGCTTGAATGTCACTTACATGAAAATTGTACAAGTATGACATTATTGTCACTTTTGTTGCTTGCAGTAATTTTAAAAATTATCTAAGTTACTTATCACCATAAAAACCTGGCACTAGTGAAAGAGAAAACGTGTTACGCTACAGCTAAAACAAAAAAATTACGTGATTTTATTCAAGTAGGCTCTTCCAATGTAGCATGCAAATTATCATTGTTCTACCTTCAAAATACAAGGCTGTTAAAAATATATCTTAATCGCAGCTGCATTATCCTCACAACGGAACTGAAGTTACATACACGTCTTGACTTTCATAGTGCACGGCAACCTCCACTGAGTGGAACTTCTGAAACATCCCTACCTCACCAGGAAAGAAAAAGACAGACTGTGTAAAGAAAGATTATGTCCATTGCCTCTGCACAATTCCTCAACAAGATTAAATTAACAAACCTCTCTTTCTTCATCACGACTAACACGTCAGTATTTTCCCATGCAACAAGGATGGTACAACTTTTCAACTCCTGGCACCTACCAAAATCTCTACGAAAGACATAATCTATATATTTTCTGTAAATCTTACCATTATAATCCTATTGGGGTGTAATTGCTGTGGCTAATATTCTTACCCTGTTATGAAAATGCTCAACATAAATGTGGCACTGAGTTGTTAAGATAATACATGATCATGCTGTGAGAGGGTAATACCTATACAATAGCCCTTGCCAATACCATAAATCTCTTTATTAGACAACAACCTATTACAGGAGATCTACTTAACTGTTTCCCTACTTAGAGGGCCATTTGGTGTTACAATAACAAGCTGACTTTTCACATTAGCAAGGATTAGCCAGTATAAATAATAAATTGACACAGCGTTACTGCTCTTTTAGATATGGTAAATCTTTCCTGGTGTTTAAAAAGAGAATCCAAACCAAACCCCTAAGACCATGTTAGGCTGAACGTATACGAAGTTTAAAGTTCTGTTCGTTTAAACTAACAAAAAAGGGGAAAAAAAAAAATCAACTCTTTGACCAATTTATGCCACAGATTGATTACAGGAGAGCATATTACAGAAAGCTGCTTCGGTTTTATGGAATGTGCATACATACTGCTTTATTTCCTGACAATATCATAGCAAATCATCTTTAAATTTACTGAAATATTTTAAAGTAAAATGATTGCCACCATTTTTCCAGAGATAAATAGTACAGAATTCATCTAAGTACCATCTATTATGCTCCTTGCTCAGCAAGCGAAACTGTATTGTACATGAATTATTTTCTTCTCTGAAGTCTTAACTTTTGAAAGATCACACACCTTCATCATCCAGACAATTACAATACAAATTACAAAGCCTGAAATACACCAGATGATTTCTTTCATTGTGCTAAATTAAGGAAAAATCACTACCTAAAATACAAATTTCTGATTCTTCAAGCCAGTTTTTAAGTTACAATTTACAAATAAACTTAAGACATTCCTTGCTCTTTGTTGTCAGCATTTATTAAAGCCTTAAGACAGAAATCCTTACAACTGTTAGTCTGCTTTAGTCACCGACTATATCTATCCATCAATTATATTTGGATGAAACTCATTTAGCTCTTTATATTTTAAACAGAGAAAAAGCAAAATTAATATTTAGCCTTGCATCAGCAGTCACCTTGATTATGATTCATAACGCTGCTTGCATAAATAGAAAATACTTACCTATTGCTTTTTGGCTACAACACTACTCTGCACGAGATGTGTCGAAGACCTGAAAGTACTCTGCTGTCTCTCTCATGCTGACATGACATTTTTAGAATCTGAGAAGACAGTTTATGCAACAAAAATCTGCTTCCTGTCATACAGAATACCAAAACTGTCCTCTTGCACCTCAACCAGCAAGAATTATTTTCCTCATCTCCTTTTTAAACTTTTGATAAAAAGGCACTTCTTTGAAATATGAAGTATTTTTCAAGTCAGCTTGTGCTTATTGATGTTTTAAAATCTTTGCCCACTGTAATTTGCTGTTACTGATGGACAGCCTTTTTAAAAGCTGTCTTGCAGAGCCTTTCTGCTCTGCATAACAGAGAAGGCACTGTGAAATGAAATTGTACTTACTGGAAACAATTCAGCCCTGAATGCCTTGATTACTCTGATTATCTCATATACAAGCTCCCTCTGCAGGTAATAATAAGAATGAGCAAAAATATGTGAAAAATGTGGGTAACAGCCGGCATAGGAAACCAAATAATCAGTCATCATTTTAAAGGAACTCCCCCAGAAATCCTTCTCCAGTGTTATCCAGCATAAGGAGGTAAGACAGAAATCATTCTCCTCTTTTCTTCCCAGCTCTGTCTCTTCTTGTCTCCTTGGAAAAGTTAAACATTCAGCTTTAGTCTTTCCTATATCAAGTCATGCAAATTTCTTTTTCCAAAGTCACCTAAATCCTTTCAGTGCAGAAAACAAAAAAAAAAAAAAGAGAAAAAAAAAGAAGAAAAAAAAAAAGAAAGAAAATAAAAAAAATGCTCTGCTATCCAGAACTAAACAAAAAAGAAAGACCACCCCAAACAGTAAAACAAGTTCATCCTATCTGATGCATTTGTCTAACTGAAAACCAACTAAACAGCAGCACCCCTTCATCCTATTTATTGCTGGGAGGTAAGACCTAATGTCACTTTTGGATACAATTACACATGCACTCCACCGAAGTTTAAAATGCAATTGAACTGAGTAAGTTATCTTGAAAATTAAATTTTAAAAAAAAATCCCTATCGATTTAAATCAAATCATGAAGTAACAACGTAGTTTTCATCCAACTGGAAGTAAACTGTTTTTCTCCCAAAAGACATTACCCTTACCTGAAAATGTCTCAAGTTTGTTTGCCATAGTAGCATGAGCTTTCTAGATAAAAATCCCTTCAATGCAAATGGGACAAAGCTTCAATGAATGAAGCTATAAATATTAAGTACGTTGTAATTAAGCCTTCATCCTATCTAACCTTTAGCACACACTCAAAAAACTGGAAAGTCATCAGGCAACATTAATTTCTCTTCTCACATGGAGAGAACAAACGTACACCTGTGGTTTTGCTTCTCTTACAGAGAAAAATCTCACTTTCTGCAAGTAGTGCCCTTAGACTCATGAAGAAGACTCGTACAATAAATGCACATGCATTGGGCATAAAGTCACATATGCCCTGTGTCAACTTTAATTTTCACTGGGAAAATAAACTCCAAAATACAACCCTTCAAGGTTTCAGCATCACTTTTTAAAAAAACCAAACAAACAAAAAAAAAGAAAAACCCAAACCCCCCC